>DWEC01003544.1:0-10516 GCA_018245735.1 Microceris miodesmiata
TCATGTCCGCTGTCATCAACACTTTTGAAGTTTTTTTGTATTTATGATTGAATGATGACTGATGAGAACAGCTAAGGCAACAATCAGCCACGCTGGTTAAATGCAGATTACAATCTTCACACACCTATAAGGACATTATTGTGAATCCTGAAATGTACTTGCAGATTCTTATAAATTTTTTTCTTCACCATTTCGACTATCATTGAGTATATCAAACTGATAAAATGCACCCATTCTCATAATTGTGCATCATCCAGAATCAAAGTTACTGTCACAATAAATTCATTGTAATAGCGTAAGAAGCGGCCCCAAATTTTGTTATCTTGTCCCTTCAGACTTTCCGGGATAATAAATCGTGGGCCCGCCCGCAATATAAACGACTATGCATAAAGCCTCACAGCAAGCGATACATAAAGCAAGACTTCGTAGCCAAGCGGCAGCTGCAGATTTGCAGATAAAACGGAGGAGCGGCCGGGAGGTATTTGAGCCGTATTTTACAATACTAGTAGAATTCACGGACGTTTATGGCATTGGAGCGTTGTAATAAAACGGTATGCGCGTCTACGGAGTGGGGTGGTTAATGCGAGAGAATTTGAGACTGGCATAGCCAATACAAGCTTATCAATGCCATTCGGCTCCGAAACGAGGAGTATGTTATGACGTTATTGATTCTCGAGCTGTGCGAACTTCTGGCAGCCCGTCAAGTGATAAAGCGGTTATCTTAGCTCGTTTGCGCTGGAACGGAACAGAGATATCCTTCGGCGTGCGGCGGCGTGGGTGTGAGCTCACGGGGCACATTACGCCGAATGCCACGGTAATTATGCGCGAACTTGAAGGTGCGAGGTAACTTTGCGCTCGTAATTTGTTCCTAAACTTGCTTAATATTCCCCCTGACAAGATAAATTTATTAAGGGCACGGTTGACGAGCTCGCTTTACAGAACACGCAAATAATGATCGTTCATGTAATGACATCATCAACGTGTAATTGTTGTCAGACTATATAGGAAATAATTTATCTGGAAACTTTTTTTTAAACGAGCACTAGTTTTTCTTTGCCAGCTTTATTCTTCTACCGCTGACTGTAAAAAATAACAGATAACTGTAATATTGTTCAACTTTAAAATATGAAAACCATTAGAATTGAAACTAGAATTTATAGTCGTTTTAATATACATAGTCTATTTCGCTAATGGTCACGAACTAAAGTCTGTGAATCCGCAAGCTTTATATTCCCATAGAGCTGACGTCAGGACGTTTCCTTACACATTAAAGTTTTACACGTCCATTACGGGCCGAGACGGTGAACGAACGCATCATTGCCCTTCAAAGGAGTAACGTAGTGAGCACGTGCAATATGGTCCTATATATACATATAGAAGTATAGTAGAAAGCAAAAAATGGAAGAGGCTAAAGGAGTTATCCAAGAACGTAGCACGTGTAAAACCTTAGTCTCTGCCTACCGCAAGAGGAAATAGACGTGACAATATTTATGTAAACATGTAACAAAAACATTTCACTTAAGATTTGACATAACTAGGGCACATAATGAAAATTTCGTTGCTGTTCTCAAAAATCCTTTCTCACTAACGCAAAAAACTGATGAAAGCACCTTGAATTTATCGCTAAAAACAATTTTTGTATAATATTATGAATAATATAACGATAATAATAGCTTGTAACCAATACTAAATTAATAATTCAATACACACCTAAAATTCCTAGTACGTATATAGTAACTCTAGTCTATTCTAGTAAGTTCTAGTAACTAGTCTGTTCAAGTAAGTGATAAACCAGTTCGAGGCCTAATGGTTGTCCACTAGAATGTCGGATTTCTGAAGCTTAGAGAGTGGTTGCAGGCACCGTAATCTAGCCAGCACTAGTGTCCGGCTTAGCTTAATCCATGTCTCCTTCAGACCGCTGTTCACACACTCGGCCGTGTCACTTCAGAGTACGTAGGGCTGTACTTCGTTAAAGTGTCATTTTTAAAGGGTTTACTCAGTTGGCCCCATCTGAATTTTTACTTTTCTTCGTTTAGTTTCTTAACTATTTTCCGATTTTTAACTAAGCTTATAATTGGTATTTACTTATTTATGTATTACGTACATACATTAATAAAACAAAAATAAAGAGATTGTACATAGTCCACACACACCAATATAAAAAATACGTTTATGTGTATTGTTTTTAAGTAGTTTTTAACTGTATTTAGATTTTTACCTTTTTTTATTAACTTAGATTATTCACTTGTTTTACACGCGCATATCATTTATAGCCAAGTACGAGTAATGTCCATAAGTAATGGCGGGAGGGAAGCGCATTCCTCGTAAGTGCCAAGTTGATTTCTGCGGGTTATAATACCATACTAAAATAACAAACACGCTGTTCTGCATACATATGTGAACCGCGCATATCCCAGATGTCATGTAGTTTGCATATTCATTGTTGTGTATTAATATGCATAATTGCAATGTAAATAGACCAGTGACCGGCGAAGAATGAATGACTTCATAGCTATGCTTACGACATAAAGATATTGAGCGTGTATGGGATAATGTACTATGGAGTAATATTACCATGGATCCATGATATCAAGAGTCAAATTATAATATCTATAATTGTTATATTGTATCATAACACTAATAGGCATTGCCTAGCAAGTTAAGAATTGGAATGAAAAATAAAGTAACATAAAATAGAATAGTAGTAGGGATTAGGGAATTAGGGGTGTATTTCCCCGAAAGGGTAGGTAGAAGTGTAGTACTCCTGCTTCTACCAGTTAAACTACACGTCTCATGTAACAGGAGGCGAGCCTATTGACCAGTAGGAGTACATGGCAGTGATAGCCTAGTCATTCAGAATTTAGCCTCCAACTCCTGGAGTCCTTTTACTTCATCAACCTAACCTAACCCAGTTGTTCTTTAAGCCCCATGTAGTCTGCCAGCCTGTAGTATGTTGTGCCTTAACCCATCTTATTTTGAAAGAAAGTTCTTGTCCAGTAGTGGAGCGGACAAGGATTGATGATGATGATAATGATAACGCCATACCAAGATCCTAAGGGATATTCAGAGAATATTACTTTGATTTTTTTTCTCATAAGATCATAACACAATATCAGAATTATATAGTGACTCCATGTCATGACATTTAACATTATGCGTTTATAGCGACTGAAAGGTTTGATTTCAAGTCCAATAAAACAGATGTTAATGAAGCAGAAAAAGTCACAAGGAAATAACACGGGCGGTATGGCGCGAGGTGGAAGGTAGGGCGGTAAGGCATTTGCATACAATTTCAAATTTGCATGCAATTGTATTTGTCAGTGTTAATGAACGTTACACCGAATGCAATATAGTCGTTTACGAACAACATATAACCACCTCTTTAGTTATGTAGACATTTTCCGCAAGGAAAACATTTGTTGTTATGTCATCACGCCAGGTCTTTTACGGAGTGTGGTACGGGTATAATAACTGGACGACATTGGATATGTTATCAGTATTAAAATCTACTTCAAGTGTTATGCTCCCTCAATTTTAAAAAATACGGTCAAATTGTAACCACCAAGTCGCGGTCTCCACTCCAGAACGCGTCTGCTCCAGCGGCGATTGGTTCTGCGATAGATGTGACCAGCCCACTGTCACTTCAGCTTGCTAATACTTTGGGCTATGTCAATAACGTTGGTTAATAACCGCGACTTGGCAAACGTAGCGTAGGACGCCCTCCAGCTAGGTGGAGTTACGATATACGCAAGGTGGCTGGCAGTGGTTGGATGCGAAGAGCTGAAGACCGAGCTCAGTGGCGTGCAATTGGAGAGGCCTATGTCTCGCAGTGGACGATGACAGGCTGATAGTGTGTGTGTGTGTGTGTGTGTAACCACCAGTTATTATAAATTCGTGATTGTTTACTGTTGAGGACGTCAAAAGTTTCTGAGCCCAACGTAGCTATGTGAAGAGAATAATAAATATAAAAAAGCATCTGAGGTCTGTGAGAATAGAGGTACACAGTACTCGGTTGTCGCTACCTCCCCCTTAAGGGAACAGAATTGACGACGATATAATTATAATTTTTAAAAGCAAGAAAACGAAAAGGAGTTAAATCGCTATGCGCAACTCGTATCAAAAACCCAATACAAACATAGAATCACCTCCAGAGCCTTTCAATTTGCAGAAACAGGAGCTTAGTACCTTCCGAGTTCAAAGGTCATCCGATCTTATCGTTTCAGTCGAGCCATATGTCTATCCTTCTCTACCATATACATCTCTCTCATAACACATATCGATTGGTCGCATAAGATTAGCTGACTGAACTCCAAGCCAGACGACGCCACAATGGTTTATAATTGCTTGCGCCAATCAATCACATCGCTCTGTCCTTTGTTTGATTTATGCAAACGATCTGCACGCAATAATGCCTCATAATAAATGTAGCGGAATGAAGGAGTAATTTGCTTGTAGAACATCCAAGCAAGAGATGACATCTTGTTGTCTTTACTGCATTGTTTCATTATTGTCGTATTCTTATAAAAGAAGGCTAATACTTTTTCAATTCCAGACAATTGAAGGTACGTGCGTTGTTCCTCAGGGAAATCTGTCCATTTCTTTCGATTTTCAGTTTCTCTATTCGCTTAAATACATTCTATATGCACAGTTTTAGTTATATCACTCCGGCATTCCCGCGGTAACTGAGTAGCTGCTCTCCGTGGAGCACATTGTCGCATGAAAAGTAAAATGCAAAGGAAGCTTTTTAATTATCCTACATTTCAGGAACATAAAACGTTAACTGTGATTTTATTATTTCATTATTAATATAAATATCTTTGTTTCCGGTCAAATTAAAATACGACGAAAATGACCTCCTGTAACCTGATAACATTGCTCTATAAATTGACTTTAAGAAGCCTATGTTTACTATTCGAACGCGAGATCAGCATTTCAATAAAAGGGAGGTAATTTAAAATAATCTATGGAATATTAGCGAAACCATTTCGCAGTATTGGTGCCAGATGAAAACTGTCTCTAGTAATGGACTGCAAGTATGTCGATTGTTCTATTGACACCGTTACGTCTTCTCGAAGACGTTTCATCTCAATAATACCAAGTCTTCGAGACCTAGTTCCAATGACTAATAGCTTTTAATGAGAATTCTCTGACTGCAGCTGCCATTCTTGCTTCTTTTACTTAGTTCGCGCATTAATTAGAATTTCATTTGCATTCAAAGGAGGTAATTTCTGTACTTATTAAAGAGGGAAATGCTAAGCAGTATAAAGAAAATGTAATATTGGAAAATCAACGTCTCAACTTGATTATGGTTTGATAGGATATAGAAGCTACTGCTAAGTAGGTATTTCAGTCCATAATCATGCGACTAGTAAAACAATCAACATTTAAACCTGACAATAAATTTTTAAATCATCGAATCATCATCATTATTTATTTTACGGTTCTAGTGCTGAACTCGAATTTCCACTTAAAATGAGATAGATTAAGAAAAAAACGAGCAGTCGATTCGCTTACAATTTAGTCTTCCACTCCGGGGTCCTGGCTTCAAATTGTGGCAGAAACTTCTTTCTTTCTATTATCGAATAAAAATCACTGAGTATCGTCACCATATTGGACCCAAATGGGGTAGAAATAAACCATTGTAATGTGAAACCAATCATTTTATTGAAATATGACGCCGTGTGGACCGGTAAGACCCATATAGCTTCATGGACCGTTAAACGACCGATTGCGCATGCCGTGAATGGAATGGAAAATTGTATTTGAATATAGAATTCTGATTTAATACAAATATAATATAAAAGATGTAATAACATACAGTTGCCTGTATTATTACAAAGCACTTGTAGTATATATTTACATGTATAATATAATTTATAAAAATAAATATATTGCCCCCACTCGGCCATTTTTTCCCAAACTAGGCAGAGCCTATGATACGAGAACCAGACGACTATAAACTACGCATATACATATAAATATATACTTATAAATACATTTTATACCCAGACAAAAAACACTTGTTCCTCATCAAACAATATGTCGCCAGCTGAACAGTCGGATTCACCAACAATTGAACCAATTAGTTGGCCAAACCCCGTAACAGACAAAATGTAACGTTTTTACATGTACTGCAATGACATCATGAGTTCAGGAAAGATCTAGCAAAAGCTGGGTCATGAATACCAGTACCTATGTTGGTGAATTACTGCAAGTCCTCGCAGGCCTGCTCGAAATAAACTTGAGCCGGCGATAAGAAAAGCCGAAAAGTAAATTATTCAGCCTCAATTTACCCCATTTCGTAAGGCGAGTAACCTGAAAATTCATTTTTCAGGGGTGTACGGCGGAATAAAATTGACGAGATTAGTTTACCCACAGCGGAGGGTAGCTATCAATGTTTAGGGTCGTGCCCGCAAGTGGAGCAGAAGGGACTATTTACCGCTCTATTGAGCATTTTGTGACACTAACGCAATTAAAGAACAACTCGACTATAGGACACACGAGTTGGATAGGTGCAGTTGAGCACACATTGCTGTTCAGACTCACTAACTCCGGAGGAAATAACTTCTTTATTATTATTATAGTATCATCGCGTCACGTCCCTTATGGAGTAGGTAGAGAGCACCAAATACCAAATGTCTATCATTACAGATCTACCCAATTTCTTCCACATTCATCACGCCTGTACATGACTGCCGTTTTTGGAAACTTCTGATTCTTCCATCATTCAGATGTGTTAAGTCAATAACGCGAATTTATATATAGATACTTGGAACTGTAACTGCATGTCCAGCGTAAGGATTATGACCAATATGTTCAGTCTGGTTGCAATATATCTATATAGACGTTCTATGTACCTATGTATATATAAGTAGTATATCAGTCGTCTGGTTACCACAATACAGACCCTGCTTAGTTTTTAGATCTAATGGACGTGTGTGGAAATGTCCTAAGATACTGAAACACACGCACTACTTGTACATACATATCTTCACGCGAAGTCTCTAACAAGGGTAGGCAGAGAGCACGGAGTGCCAAATATAATAATAATTATTATTTCCTTACTACTATTAAATAACCATACTCGTGTTAGTTCATCTATACACACTTCTATTTTTTATTGAGTATGTTATAACAAGTGGAGCCACCTAACAAAGTTATATGTCAAAGTAAGAATTAAAGTTTAACGAACCTATTAATTAAGATCTAAGATTTATTATAGAATGTATACAATATTTAGAAATAAATTTTAATTTGTTATCATAATTACATTATTATCTGTAAAACGTCAAATAGATTATTGCTCGACCAGATACTTGGAAAAAAGGCCTCCCACGATCTGCAAATGTTTTTTACCTCGTAAAGAGAAACTCGCTCACGGTATCCATTTGGCGTAGTAGTTCTTTTGCGCATACCAAGAGTTCATTCGCAGTGACATACTCGACACAAGGACGGACAGGTTGGTCTTGTGTTTTTTATATGTAGCACAATGTTTACCAACCGTTTGTGTGTTGTTTTGTTCCTTATTCAGAACAGCTGTATGTGTAAATTATTTTATTTTATATCCCTTTTGTGTAGACTGCAAAGAATTTATTTGTAATAAAAATAATAATAATATTATAATAATATTATTTGTAATATTTGTAATATCACATGTGTATTATACCCGAAAGGGGTAGGTAGACGAGGGTAGTACACTTCCACGTTTTTTTCCTTAAAGTAATTTTTCTTTTATATCCAGTTAACAGATAATATCATTATTGACTTTCTCGTTGGTCGAATGGTTGCAAGCGCGACTGCCGATCGGGAGGCCCTAGGTTCAAATCTCAAGTCAACATAACACAGAAATATAAAATTTGAATATTTGAAAGTAGATTGAACTAAATATGACATATGTATGTATATGTCCATACTTGTATTTGCACAATATACATCGATAACAATTAGAACAGATACTAGCTGAAAAGAGCGGCAGCAATTCCCGAAACCGACGAACATATACGTATGAACATATACGTATCGTGGTTGTCTATAATTGGGATGGCATTTAAAATGATATGAGTGTATTTCTTATGTATGTGAAATGTACATTCCGTTGGCGATCCTTAAATAAATAAATAAATGAATAGAGTGATGAAGGTAAAAGAAATACATCTGGCTGTAAGGCCAGAGATTTTTTCATTCTCTGCTCAACTCGGAAAGGATCTGGCATGATGATATAGTAATATTAATTATACAAAACTATGATAACATAAAGAGACCACTCAGTTATCAAATATAATACGATTCGATCAATATAAAGGAATCTTATTACGTAGACAAGAATTTTCATAGCTGGTCTTACAGTCGGTGTTATTACATATTCAGCGATAAGGAGGTTTTAGTAAGCAAGCCGACATGTCTGATATAAAAGGAACGTTGGATGTCTTCAGAATAACCAATGAGCCGAAGACGATGGGTATTTCGTATAAGCTCAGTTTTAGAAGAACTGACTGGCCGGGTACATGCGAAAATTACGTAACTATTTACGTAAATAACGACAATTACGTGAATATTTATAAAAGCATTAAGTATTATTACACTAGTCATTGTACAATAAAGTTTGTTTATTATTATTATTGGATTTTACTAAATTGAAATTCTAAAATTAAAAGCTCGCTGTCTCGATTTGTGTGATTTTTGACAATATTCTCAACCCATGGAACGATAAAACATAAGAGGTCAAGCGTAGTATGACTAAAGTCCTCTGCCTCCCCCTTCCAGGAAATATAGGTGCATTTTTTTGTGTTGTTATTGAAAAATTAAAAAAAAATATTATTACATCATCACGCCAGGTCTCGTGCAGGATAAACAGAGGGCACCGAGTGTCTAATATCTGTTTCCTTATGGCGCTGACGTGCTTACACTAGATACATGCTGATGTTAAAATAGTTTAACTCCAAAACGAAAATCATCCATCGTCATACTCAAATAATCTCTAAAGTTATCGCCAGCCTGCTACACCACCAAGTAAGGGTTGGCTGATTACACTAATCTCAGATGATTTTTTATTGACCTTCCAATGTATAGATTTCCCAGACAACATTACTCTAATGCCAAAACACATACAATTTTGTAAAATAGATTGTGTGTGTTACAGTTCGAATCCCAGACCTCGGAATGAGAGGTTAATATCTAAAACACTACGCTGCAACCCCTTTCTGTTAACAATACATATTTCAATTTTAAACAACAGCTCTCTCTCGAACTAACTTAAGCAAGATTTATTCAGGTCCATTCAAGTGAAAGATCATTTATCAGCAGATTTAGGCAGATATCAAGGCAGCCAAGAGACCACTTCCTGCCTGAACGCCGACCATTCATTAACTAAGCTAGATTACTTCAGCCATTATTATTCCTAGGTATATTGTTTCTGTATTCCAAGAAAGGGAGACTAATATTCGGAATAATATCTGAAATAATAAATTATTGACGTTACAAATTCAAAAATTATTTTCTTTTATTATTATAAAATCAAGCATCCTTTTGAGGTAAGCAGAGAGCACTGGGTGCCAAATATTCCTATGCTTTTATATGAGTGTCCTTTTTTTACATTCATTACACTGACCAAACACGCACGCCAATTTTAGTTTTGAAATCTGATATGTATTCAATTTAAATGTATATGCGTCTATAATCAGAAATGTACTGTAACGAGGCAGTATACTCGTACTACACACTTCTGCCTAACTCTTCTAGGGTTACGGGCGTTACGTTACGGTTTTTACGTTACACAAAGAAAGTTTTTCTAACTAAAAACAATTACAATGAAAGCGACTACCAATTATTACGCGAAGTGAGTAAACAAACTCTGTGTTTTCCATGATAATATAACCACGTTACTTCTTTAGAAAGCTAGCAAAACGAAACTATCTTTTCTGAATAAAAATTGCAAGAAGGCAAGAAGAACGAAATTCAGAAACCTCCGTTGAATATACTGCGATGTTGACTGAAAATTATCATGGAGTAGGTTCCATTGTGGCGCAGGCTGCATCTCGCGTGGTCTTCGCATTGAAAAGGTAAGCATGTATTACGGGTATCTACATCATGTGGCTCGAGCCTCGTTCCCGAACAATGGCGCCGTGGAAACCCGCTCTGAAGACGGCTTAGACGCTTCCGGCCATGAAACGCACGGCGTACTAGCGAATGAGAGCGCTTTAGAAGAAAATTGTGTTATGTAACACATTTTATGAAATTATATTTATTTTTTTGTTTCCATATTATTCACCTGTTTAAGTTATAATTTGTATATACAAGTGAATGTAATTTATTATTATCATCGTTATTGTTTTATAGTAAAGTCGAGTCGCTCATGTGGTAGGCAGAAAGCGGCAAGTGTAAATATCTCATTCTTTACACACCTGAGACATCAGTCTCAAAAAATTATAAATGATGAAAAATTTCATTGTCTTCTATATTATTTTTTTAAATATTTTAATACTGCGATATTCATCTCCATCCTTGTCCTTGCAGAAGT
>DWEC01003545.1:0-10516 GCA_018245735.1 Microceris miodesmiata
CTTCCACCCCCACGCTCCCTACGCGCCCCACCCCCTTACGCTCTTACGCTCGTCGTCCCCGGGTTCGATTCCCGACGGAGTAGATGTTTCAGTGATAAAAAAATTGATTTCAATTTAAGTAAGTAAAATTTATATATGCAATTGAATCCTATGGAACGTCCTGACCATGAGTCAGATATACCTACTGAAAAATTTATAAGCTTTGTTCAAATAATAAATTCATAGTGGTATTTAATACTTAAAATAAAATTGTAAAAGTACATTTAATAATGAAAAATACAACCCAACCAAATAAATATCCAAGTACGAAACTAAGTCAGCAGGTAAAATAACGTACAAAATAATTTAACATATAAATAGCAAGAGGTATCTCTCAGACTTGTTCTTAACAAATGTATTCGTATATATAAACAATGGTAACAGAAATATGTTGCGCAAGTTGATTATAACGTCGTTGAAATAAAGCACAAAAGCATTGTGTACGTAAATACATGATTTGGAATAGCATTAAGGCGGTCGCAGCGCGGAGTCGTATAGAAATCGCGCAGCGGGACGCAGTTCCTGCCCAGTACTGTTTGTACGGCGCTAATTCAAGACAATAGAAAACAATTTTATTCCCACAAAAAGCGAAATATCAGTCACACGTACTAACGTTATCGCCGCGGCCGACGTGCGCCGCGATGACGTCGCGATACGCAGCGCCCGCCAGTAAATCAACCGCTAGATCATCAGGATTTTGTTTATACAGCACACCTGGAACCAGCGATGCCAGATAACTCTAGCGGTACACACTGAAACGGGAATATTAACCCACGTTGTATCTCACTCACTAAACTTTTAAAACGATTACGATTTACGTCTTAATTAATTCGATAAGGCAACGTTTCGGCTTACACTGGTTATTTCATTTTGTATTCTGTTAGCATTAGGAATTAATGAATACTATATTACAGTTAAATTCAACGGTTACTGTTAGATGCTTTTTTCAAATTGAATTATCTATCGTGCCTCAAAATAAAGTAAAGTGAATAAAGTACTATAAAAATAAACCCAAAACCTAAAATAAAGTACATCCGACCGAGACATACCTAAATTAACATAAATTTTTTGATGATTTGTATTTTTTTTCCTCACTCGCAGCCCTATTGAACTAGTCATTTCACACTCGTAGAAAACATACATAATTATATTATTCGACAGTCTTGGTTTTTTGTTAACTACAAATTAAGAACGAATGAAATTATCTCGAAGAGGCCATGATTGCTGGCTGACGCGTGACGCTGCAATATTCACACGGACCCCTATTTAGGCACCGTCCCATATTCTGTTCATATGAATCAAAGAATATTTTAACGGCGTTGTTCTTGTAGCTGCACGCTGTTTGAGTACATATTAGCACGGTAATCTTGGGTCTAAACGCGTTTAATTCATTAAACAAGTGATCAAAATATATTATTATTAAATTCTAAAATAAAATCTGCGTTATTTAACCTGTGCACCAATTTCACAGTTTATCAAATTTTATAGCAACTAGCTATCCAAGAAAAATAAACCTTAAATATTTTTACTCGTCGACTGACGAAGAAAACAAGACTACTTATACAAATGAAGAAAAAGCGTAATAATAAGTGAACATATATCTAAAAACGTAACTTCACGCCCGTAATCCCCGAAGAGGTAGGCAGAGGAGTGCAGAACTCTCCCACGTTTCACCAGTTACGTTTACGTCCCACTATGGAATAGGTGAGCCTATTACCATGCTATCGGGCACACATCCAGATTATATTATATTTAAATTTATAAACACACCAGAATAAGACCCCTGTTGATTGCACAGGAACACAGCGTCAATGACGGTCGTTTGGAGTTCAAAGGCAGGTGGACGATTAGTTGTGAATATCGACCGGGCATCTACGCTTATATAGACACATACGATAGATTGTAAGATCGCCAGCAATTTTACATATTAAATTTTTTGTCTCCGTAAGTAAATAAATTGTGCATTTAATCACAATAATGCATCACTTGATTGAAATATCCGTTAATTTAGAGGCGATCGCGAGATTTTCGATATGATTAAACCATCGTTATAGTTCGTCATCATAATCATTATCATCATCGGCCTAACTCGATGCACTGGTGGACATAGGACTAAGTATGTTCAGATTATTATATATCTTGTTACAAATCAAATCGTATGGTGTAAATGCGATTGTAAATTTAAAATGTCTTTATTCCCTTCTATCCGGTATATGCAATAAGAACCGAGTAATGTATTTCATGTTGGCACGATATAAAAACATTAGCGACAGTGTTACACAGTAGACGAGCGGGCGGACATTTTGGGGGCATTTTTTTCATTTTTAACTTCTTCTATTATATATTGTATACAAATTAGTTAAACAGTATAATATTTATATTGCATTTGTAATAATAATCGACCCATTATAATTCCACTGTTAGAATATGGGTCCTCTCTCATAATAAGGCCATAGTCTACCACGGTGGTCGAGTGCGGGTTGACAGACTTCACACACCTTAGATTTTTTTTTAATTCTAAGGTGTGTAGGTTTCCTCAAAATGTTTTCCTTCACCGTTAGCAAGTAATATTTAACTTAAAACGTACTTTAGTAAAGATGTGCACGCCATGGATGTGAACCCGGCAATCGGAGTGAGGGGCTGAATTCTTAAACACTAGGCTACCACTGCTATTGAATTGCAATGCATATTGTATTTGTAGATTCGTAAGGTGTAGAATTTAAGCTTTCTACAGCTTCGTACCTATTTCTACATGAAAAAATATCCTAGACAATTATTGAAGTCATCAATAAACAATGCTCGGAACTGACTCGACGAGTCACCAAAGAAGTTTCATCGCGCTTAATTTTCACGTAACAACCTCACAGTCACTAGAAATAAAAAATAATCATACAATAAGAATAATTTAGAACGCCCCGAGTTTTTAAGTAGGTTATTTTATACGTCTCAGAAGTCCTTCGATGACATTACAACGACATTGCGTGTTTAAAATTAGTACCTACACGAATAACATCTTACGGCGCTTATAGTAGTTACTTACATGTGTTTATAAACAGAAAAATAAGTTAACGGGCTACCATCCGCATGCCCAGCGTGGAGATTAAGGGCATAAACCCCCTTTTGGGGTGGCCTATGTCCAGCAGTGGACTGAGATAGGCTGATGATAATGACGATGATACGAAATTACTATGTACATTGTTCCTAAAATGACTGCAGCCAAGTCTCAAGATATTATAGGTATTTGTCTATAACACACTGCTCTGAACAAAATAAAAAATATACATGTACCTACCCATGTCGATAAAATAAATTACGTTAGGGCGTTCTCAGTCAAATTACCAACTTCCTTATTAAATTAAAAAGTTCATAATATCTATACATTATATGATAATTAGACTAAATAGTGTACGTTTTTTTAAGGTATTATGTTCAGGTATTATGTTCATTTATGTTCGTTAAGGTATGGTGGGGGGTAGTGATAGCGATGATAATATTTACTGTGTATATACTGTGTAGAATTAGGCCACTTGGTCGGTCGACTAGTTGCAAGTGCAACTAATAATCGAGAGGTACCGGGTTCGATCTTTGGGTCGGGCAGTGTTTTTCTAACTTGAAATTCCTAGTAATGACTTGGAGTCTGGATTTGTGCCCGGGGTCTGGCAATAGTCTCAACTCCATATTCCATACTGAGACGTAAAGTTAACTGGTAAAACATAGGACATAGGACTGTACTATAGTCTTCTGCCTACCTCTTCGAAGATTGCGGTAGTTCTGTTACTTTTTCATATAGATTCAATTAGTAGGTGTTAGGAGTGCTTAATACTATTTTTAGGTACGCTGTTATTTCGCGCATGACATTTTGATGATCACACGATCTCCTTGTAAATTATTGCTAATCATAAAATCTCTTCGTAATCTGACCTAAATTTTTTTTTTTAACAAACAAACAAAAGCATTAAAAGTTATTCCTTTGCCTAATGTTAACAGATATGTTAATCCATTTCATGGGCAATCGATAAAACGAACAAAATATTAGTAAAAAATATTTTTGCACGTGCAGAAAAAATGGAATTTTTGACATGATTTTTCCTTACGTCATCGGTAAGTCGTCATCGCCATACGACAAATATCAATTCAACAGATCTGTTTGATTACACGCATCACATCGCAGTCATATGGAGATATTTCTCTCTCACACAATTACGAGTATTTCTCTCTTGAGCTATATTTATTGTGAGCTGAATAATTGTAGCATTCTGTTTTCGCGGCATTAACTTTTATTTTAGACTTTGTATGTTTTGTTCCGAGTATTTTTTGTGTGAATAACAAAGGTGTACAGTTACATTTTGTAACCTTAATAAAATGTTGGCGAGTATAAGATAAATAATAAAGCAGTGCGTCACGCTGTGTTAAACGTTATCTGCTGTATTTGTTCGCAAAGGAAATGTTTAAGAGCAAAGCGATTATCTCGTATATTTTTTTGATGGTGCGCTGCGATCAGGTGGCGTGGTATTAAGGGGCATATGTGACGGGCTCAGCCCCGCAATCTGCTCGATGCTTGACTGTTACGGCGGTGCTCAGATGGTGCCGTTCAATGTGACCCCTTGGCTCGCGATACGCTCAAACGAGATAACATTTTCGATGGCCCACCTGTCAGCGTCTGATTCGATGACGGACAGCATCAAAGGATAACAGATCATTAAACAAAGTTCCACTTGCAACGTTACATTTCGATAAATAAAAAAACATCCCCTCTGTCTATTGTATCGATATCAATGTGTTAGAATTCAATAAGCCCATGGCGTGGGTAAGCGTCGACTTATTAAAAGTGCCTCCGAGGCGCGAGTGTAACTGTCTGCTATATATTTTCATTACTGCTGTTTACTAGAACGCGAGCGTGGAAAGCACGAGAGCGCGACTCATGACTATAATTCAATTACAGACCTACGAACTGTACAAATTTACAGTCACAATCATATAGTGTAGCATTAATGATAACGATGTTTATACTGTAACGAGCCTCGGAAGCGCGCAATAAAGCCAACTGACATCATTACCGCGCCGGCAAACACAAATTGACAAGCAATATTTCAAACGCGATGATTATGATATCGAGCGGCGAATACCATAAAATTAAAACGCTAGGGTTGCGCTCAGTGAATGGAACAATTACCCGGTTAGAGTGCATGTGCTGGTGTCGCGACAATGACTTCATTAGCGGCAAGTTGCGCGGCGCTACCCTCGGAGCGGCACTGCGCGTGCGAGGAACGAACTCCCAGCTCGGATTCACTGTAAATTAACTATAAAAATCTACCACATATGTTAAAACAGTTTTTACTGCCAAAATATATATACTTATAGAGTATTACTGTATTACTACAGTGATAGAATCGTTACTCGTTTACCGCTTACTCGCTGTGTATGATACAACAGTATTACAACGTGTGGTGTTTGCCTAATGTAAAGTGATTTTGGGACAATTTTTGGGGTGTTGTCCCTTATTAACTTTATTGTAAAGTCGTTGTTGTTTGTGACAACAATATACCGTGTCAGATACTTCTTGGCACTTTATGATGCCTGAGGAAAAAATATAACGTACTATAATACAATATGTACCTATTACTAGCCACAACAAAAAAAAATAAAATAAATGGGGAATATAGGTAAAGAAAAGGCTAGATAATATTATAATTATTACTTCAGTATTTTTATTTACATTTTTATATTATTTTCACTGCCTACGAAGTAATTGTATAATAAGTTGTGATTGTTGTTAAAAAATAAATGTTTTTTCATCTTTTGAATAAGTTAAATTCAATTGGATGAGTTTTAAGGTTTTTTTGAGTGTTTACGTATTTTTAAATTCAATATAAATTTTCAGAATGAATCACTGTCACTATTAGCTAAGTAATAACAAACACCCCCGGACGTGTTTATCTGTCTGTTTAGAGCTCTGCAATCGGAAACTAGACAATTTACGGCTCTCGGCAGCGCTTGGGAATGTTGAGCTGTATATGCTGATGCTGATGCTGAACTGATGCAACTTGGTAATAATATTTTTACTATTAGTAATAGATTAACATAATAATTATCGACCCATTATAATTCCACTGTCGGAATATGGGTCTCCTCTCATATTGAGAGGGTTAAGGGTTAAGTCTTCCTAGCCAATTGTGGGTTGGCAGATTTTACACACCTTAGAAAATATATTTTTTATAAATTCTAAGGTGTAAAGCTTTTCTCACAATGATTTCCTTCACCGTAAGCAATTTTAATATCACCCAAATTTAAAACGCACTTTTCTAAAGAGGTGCGCGCCAAGAATTTGAACCCAGCACCCCCGGAATGAGAAGCTGAATTCTTAACCACTAGGCCATCACTGCTTAATAGTGTTGGTAACAGTTAAATTGCTAATAGTTTAATAACTAGTAATTTTCTATTTTACTATTGGTAAAAATATTATTATACACATAAAATAAGGACCTCGTACAGGTCCGTCGGTGAGGGGGCCAGTGGGGGCCTCCCCGAAATACGAGTACATACCGAAGCTAGGCTACAAATACATACTCACGCGTATCAACACAGCAAAGCATTTAATAAATAAGAGATAAGCTACATTATTTTGTCATATATTCCTTTTCTCCTCATATATTTTTTTTTTCGATTACACGCTCTGATATTTCAGAATTACAGCGATATTCGGGCCTTAGGAGAAATCCCGTGAATTATCTCACGTAGAAAAATAAAATTGTACTAGGCAACAATTTGAGTATGTTCTTTCGGTGTTTATTTTCCGATATTATTAGTCGTGTTTTAACAGTCTTCTTCGAAGTCGTTTAAGAATCGTTGGTGAGGAGTAGCGGACATGTGTGACAGTTGCGTCGTCGTTTATTACTCTATCTTCGACTAGAAAAATTAAAATAATATGAGTTGAGACTATTCTTTATACATAGTTCTCAGTAGCAGTTTACGTCAATACATAATAATATACATACATATACTGAACATAGCGTGGCAAACTATGGCCTTAACCCTCTCAATATGAGAGGAGACCCGTATTCAAACAGTGGAATTATAATGGGTCGATTATTATTATTATTTATTTTTATTGAACATAAAATTTCCATCATTTTACTTCCGCTCTTCTCTGAGCGGAAGGAGTTAAATATTATATGAAAGCATATTGTTGCCTGTATACCTCATCATCTACTCGGTTTCCATTTTACCATGAACAAGAAATATTCAGCATCCAGTAATATGTACCTGTCGTGTAACCAACAACACAATGCTATTAACAATGTCAATATACTAACCTCAGCGCACGACGTCTCTCATTAAGAAGTGAAGTAATGATGTCTCGTCACAAGAAGTATTTAAATAACTGTATGCATAATGTATTTTACAGTAAGCATACGAATAAAAGGATTCATTAGTCCATTTCGCGGGTTGCGCTGTAAGAGCGTTCTTCTTTTCGTATTCTTATGGGAAACTTACAACAATTAGCAACTTGCAACAATTACTGCCTCGTCGGTCGAGTGGTTGCAAGCGCAACTGCCGGTCGGGAGGTCCTGGGTTCAAATATCGGGTCGGATACTATTGGATTTTTCTACTTTAGAATTTTAGTAGTGATTCGTAGTCTGAAAATGTGCTCGGTGTATAGCAATAGGCTCACCACTTAAGCGTAACTGGTGACCACCCCTTCCGGAATTATAGGCGTGACATTACGTTTCTTTGCACAATTAGTTTTAATGATTTTTGTTGTTTATCGTAGTTGTCTTTTCTTTCGGTTTGTACTGTCGTTTAAGTTAAAAAAAATATTTGTTATATTCAAATTGATCAGGACTCAAACATAAAAATACATGCTCGTGTGTACATAGGTATATACTGCTAAGGTCGTTTAGTGTACATATTTATAAAAAAAGTATATATGAATGATTCGGTAATAAAGAGGTATTTCTTAACGTCACACGACTACTCGTATATACAAGTATTTATACATTACAAAGTTTTATAAACAAGGTCCTAGATGAAGTACTTAATAAATGATTATTTATTGCTTCCATTCATTCGACTAGGGTTTTCGGATTCTCCTCTGTCAATGGGATGTATCTACTTCATGATCATCATCGGCCTTCCCCAACGAGCGCCATCGCGCCATGTCCTCGGCTTGTCGCATCCAGTATCTGTCTGTATCTACTTGTCAACATTTTAATAAGCTCAATGGTTGGTTACACCCAAGTTTCAGTAAATACGCTTACTTCAGCGTCTGCACGTTATTGCAGCGTTTCTACACTGAACTCTATTTGGTAACTCCAAACACATTTAATGGCAAGTTAAACAGAAGTTTCAGTGAATACGGTTAGCAAAATATCTCTATACGAAGCGTATCTAGAGAGGGTTGTTATCATTTTGTTACATATTTTTATTTTATTTATCTTATACTATATGTATGTGTATGTGAATGTTTTGTATACATTAATTTTATATGTATTGTCTTGTTTATTTTAATACTAACATAGGTTAAGCTTTACCCCTAAAATAAAATTGTTCTATGGAACTTGTTTTCCATAAATAAATAGTTATTATTATATCAAATTAACTGCTACAATTAATTTAAATATACTTCTTAGTGACCGATCCATAACATTAACAATTACAAAGATAATTATGGCTGGAATTGGCTCAAAAATTGCCAGTAAGCTCAAATCCGAATATCCTGTCGCTGATTTTAATAATGAGCAGGCTCATTAATTTAAAAATGTTTACAGCAATTTCAATCGGTATTTTGGTTGTAATTACTATAATTAACATGGTGTTTTCCACGCAAAAGTAATTCAAATATATAGGAATATATGAATGGAATAAAAAAGAAACATTCCCTATCTGGATTCCTCTATTGTTTCATCAGCTTGAATCGACTGAGATTCATCTATTTTACTTATAAGCAGTGCTTATAAGCTTTGGTCATGATAAGGGAATTATTTGTGAAGCAAGACGTCCAGGAAATCGACACGGATTCGATCAAGTGTATCTGTGTGGGTGCTACTGGTCCAGCACCATATCTTTTGTCGGATTGACGACCATATGGCCCCATATGTAGGTATGCTTCGTATTAACATCGCTAGTCACTATAGTTGCGGCAACACTCCACTCGTATAACATTGACATTATTCTACAGGTTATAAAAGGAGAAACAGTGAGCGAAATAGTCGCAAGGTCTTGTTCGCCTTGTCCTTCCTGCACACTACTGCCCCAATGAAACAAATGAATTAGGTTAACCATGATCGATCTTCATCATCAGCCTATCTTAGTCCGCTGCTGGACATAGGCCTCCCTAAAAGAGGGTTTACGCCTGTAATCTCCACGCTGGGCTTGCGGGTTGGAGATCGCAGGGCACAGCTTTTCACATCGCCGACGGTGCTGTCCGTCGACAGCCAGGGCATTTAGCCGATCGATCTTGGGCTAGACAAATCCTGGGCCGACCGCAGCTTAGTCGTAGTTAGTAGATAATACCTCCGCGGTTTTATTACAGCGCGGTAAGATTGACCACCATACTAAATACCCAATCCGCCCACAATAATACCAAGCAAGGGTTCTTCACATTCCGGGCACTGTGCTATAGTGATATGATAGATAAATATGTAACGCTATTATAGCGCTATCTGAAAATTAGATTCACTACTGCCTATAACAAATCACAAGCGAACATATATTTTCTCAGAGCTTTATTATATTTTAATAGGATCAATGTTTGTAGAAGACAGGACAAGGTGAATAAAAATCGCTGAATTTACCATAAATCCTCGATAAACGTTTATATTGTCGACTCAAATGTATTCTATATGAAATACAATTGTAATTAAAACGCACAATTTACAGTGAAGCAAAAAAGCTAGTTTCTGTTAATAATGTATTTGACGACACCGACCGCAAATGTTCTTTGACAGCCACAATTTGTTTCACTGTCATTTTATGAGCATTGCTCGTTCGAGGAAATGCAAGGTGTACTTCAAGTTCTGTTCTACACAATATTGTTTGTAAATTATTATAATAATATATCTATTTATATGATGGAACCGTTGCTTGGTACGGTGATTAGCGATCGTCATTCCTGAGAGCGAGGTTGCAGAGAGGACGGGTTCGATTCCAATCTAGTTAAATATAATATTACTTCTTGAGTAGAAGACGTATTTATTTATTATATATGTGTGTATACAATCATTAAACGATTACGTAGTACAAACTCTGTTTCTACCCAATCTGTGAGTATTGCCACGAAATATTTATATTCACTTCTGCCTCCAAGAGATAGTGAAATTACACTGAAATTATCGTAAAACAACACCTCATTAAAATATACAACAACATAGGCAGAAAATTGTGTAATTGACGGACATACTTTCCGTTTGATTGGAGATAATGACGTTTCAAACAGTAGGGAGGCTGGGACATATGTCAATGATCATCCCCATGCCAC
>DWEC01003546.1:0-10516 GCA_018245735.1 Microceris miodesmiata
TGGAATTGCTTAAGTTTCCTCTTGAATAAATTTGGGGGACCGAAACCTTAAGATAATTTTTATAATTTAGATAATTTAAAATAAATATTGGGTTCAATATAATTTTATAAATAAAGCGTACTAAAGCGAAAGAAACAAAATACAACTTAAAAAAATATTTCGCAAAATGTTAATGTGCATGTCTTTTTGTATTTTCTAATCAAACGTAAATATAGACCATAGTAGTTATTTACTACGTATATATATAAATATCATCATCATCATCATCAGTCTATCTCAGCCCACTGCTGGACAAAGGCCTATATAAACATAAATAAATATGTTAAACAGTGTTATTTTAGTAGCGGCAGTGAGCTAAGCCGGTACAAGATTTAATCATATACCTACCTTCTAGTAAACTCGTCTCAACATAGCCAATGTGCAATCACTACATCTGTACAGTGTTACCGAATTAACACATTGTTTACGAACACTGTTGTCACTGAGCTACGAGGGTTTCGCCATACATATGAACAATTAAATCCACCAATAATCAATTCCCCGCTGACGCAACACACATTGACTTGTGTTATAAACAATAGCTATTTAAAGTTCATACTGATTTCATTGTAAGCGAAATGGATTCTGATTATGTATCCGTATCACTTGATATAATTATATGGTTATATGATTAGTAACAATATGGTTAGTAGTTAGTAGTTATAATTATGTGGTTAGTAACATACCTGATGACGTATTCTACTACCAACATATATTTTTACGAATTTTGAATACATTCGGAAAAGGTAGACGCGTGGCCATATTTCGTCTTTATCAGTCTATGTAAAAAAATGATTAAAAATACATCCTTTACTTTGAATAATCCTAAGGGCTACTTGTAATAGTTAATGTATTTTTTTTTCTGATAAGCAACATAAATTGAAATTAATTCAAAAACTTAGAAACTTAGGCTGTGTTATAATATTTTGCGTTACGTTCGGTCACAATTACTCTTTTCCAATAACGAGTTATTTAAACAATCTAGTATATTGCCTCGCAAGTCGCAATTTCAATGGCGATTTCATTTAAGTGATATAAAATAGTTGTCCCACTGATTCATTAATACCGAGCCCCTTTGTCTTCCTAGAACCCTGCAGGTTTTCAGTAGCTGTAACGGATTAAGTTTGGCTTAGGGCAGTGATTATGTACATATGTATATAAATATGGATATAAACTGGACACTTCAGTGACGTTAATTTTTTTCTGTAAACACAGCGTCAGACACCTGTCTGTCCTGTGGGACGGACAGACGAGACAATTTGATTAATGTCACATGTAACTCGATTTCGCGGGCGTAGTCACTTGAATTTGTCTTTACTTCTTATACACTCATAGAGTTGTATTAATGCTTAAGTCAATGAATACTGAAATTTACTCAAAAGACCGCAGACCTAACTCACCTGCTTAATTAGATCCTGTGGGAGAAACAGAAATTATTATAGCAAGTGCAAAGGTGTGCTGTAAATAAATATCTTTATACTAAAGGCGACGAGTCTTGTTACTGACTTCTTCACTATAGTTCAGTTTCCTGAAGATGCTTTTTATTTTCAAACTCTCTTTGAGCTATTTTTAGCAAGTATTATCCGACAATGAAATCAGTATCTAGACCAAATTACCCAAACCCATCGTACCCAAACAGAGATAGTTACAAATTTCTCAAAAGTATGAATATGAAAAAAATATTTGTGTACCAGGAATGGTCGATATAAGACCATAATTCATTACATTTTACGTTGGAAGTTTATTGAAGTGATCGGAATTATTTACGTCAATCAAAGTACCTTAATAAATTCCTATATCTCGCTACTGTATGACTGTAAACTATTATGTGCCTGACGTTGCCGGTATGAACGTAAACAATGAATGTTTAGTTTAATTTAATGCATTTGTAACACATCATTTATAAATTTTAGCTTTCTGCACTTCATTTCTGCATAAACCTTGACCATGCCAAAGCTCACAATACTGTTTTCTTGGAATATTCTATAAAATAATGCAAAGATTTCTCTTTATATTAATATTGAGGCTTAAATTATTGATATGACTAATTCCTAGGTTATTCGTTTCTTTAAATAACCGCACCGACACAGACTTCTCTCCAGAAATCCCGTAGGTAACACAAACACCGTCAAATCCAGGAATAGTTGCCTGCTAACAATAGATGTGATTAATGTAAATATTTATTTATATTAATCCAACATGTTAAATTATTTGGTTATGGCCTACGTGTCATCATTGAGAATAATCTAACTTTAGAAGTTTTTCTACAAATCTTCAATTATTTTTAAGAGGAGCCTAAATAAAAGTCCCAAAATTGAGCGTGGGCTGTCCTTATTATAAGCGACCTTGAGCATATTTCTCAACGTTGCTCCAATGCACAGTATTGACGTGATCACGTTTCAATTTTTATAGAAATCATATCATTAAAGGCTACTTTTCATTGCCAATTTTATTGTAACATTTTGTAACTAAGTTTTCACATGTCGGAGACTTTCAAGCCAGCTACGAAATTCCGGATACATTGGTTGACAATCTAATAATATCCTACGACCAGGCTATGGACCATGAAACTGGGTTACTGTGTGAATCTAGACCAACGGTCAATTTGAGGATTTCAATAGCATTCATGCAGAAGCCGAAAACATGTGGCAATTCATAATAAAAACTCAGAAGGATAACTGAGGACTAAAAAATAAATTATGAACACGTAAATAGAATCAGAAAATAAATAAACAAAAACAACATTAACAACGAAATTATGTAAATAACAATAAATAAAGGAATAATGATCAATTATTACTATAAATAACAGGCTCAGTAATATTTTGATTTAGTCTGCACATTTAATTGGAATCTCTAGCGGTTTGCTGTTGAGTATTAACTAAAGTCTGTCATTTACCTTTTATTAATAAAATGTTTTATATGCTCAATTATTTTTATCGTCATTTTAAAAAGACATCAAGCACTTTTCGGTTTTTATAACACGACGGGAGTCATTTCATGGAAAATTGAAGAACCGTTACGTTGTAGCGAAAATCGAATTGTACATGACTGGCATTTAGAGTGCTTTAGGAGACTACCGCCTCCTCTTTCGATTTTGTTCAAGGAATACAATTTGTAATACCGACTGGCTTGTTTGTACATTTATAAATTTCTGTGACCACGGAAGGTTGTAGGTTCGATTCCCACCCAGAACTAGTATTGATATAAAGAACATGAGTAGAGTAATTCTTATATATAAAATATAAATCATATCGAGTGAAATTTAAACGAAACGTCGATATAACTACAGAAATGATTCCGATATATTTAAGTCCCCTGCTTACCCCTTCAGGGAAATTCAGGCGTGGTAATGTATTTCAATTGTTTCTTCGTTCGACTTTTATTTTAGTGAAAATATTAAATTTCCGTTAAAAACATATTTTATTATGTAACTAGTACTAATTCAGTCATATAAGTTGTCTATACAGCTGACGTCATAGTTATTCATCCAGACTATTAAATCTTCCTCTTCGATAAATTCCATATAAGACACTACTTTCACTTCAGAAGAGTAGAGAAAAATTGTCTTTCTCGATAGTGAAAACAATGTGGCTACGTATATTCCATGTCCAAAATTTTAATTTTTTTGATGAATTTAACACTATTAGGTCCACGACCATTCTGATGCTGGTCACAGGTTTCTTTTAAAAATAGGTTACTGCTACGTTGACTCAGAGCGGCTAGGCAGATATCATACACCTTAAAGCACATAACAGAAATCGCTTATATCTCCTCGCGGTGCCTTTCTTTGCCGTTCTAGTAAATGGTATTTATGTAAAATCACGCCTGTAATCCCCGAAGGGCTGTAAGGGAAGTGTTGCAAGGAAGGGCTGGCTGTAAGGCTGTAAGGAAGGGCTGCAAGGGAGTGTAGTACACTCCCACGTTTCACCAGCTACGTTTAATTTCCATGGAATAGGTTGTGAACCTATTGTAATATACCGGGCGTAATTCCAAACTCTGAGTCACTACCGGAAATTTTAAATTAGGAAATTCCAATAGTAATCGACCGGGGATTTGAGCCTAGGACCTCCCGATCGGTAGTCGTGGTTGCAACCACTCGACCAATGTGGCAGTCAATTGATGATGATATTTACTCTTAAAAAATTATTAAGAATGTTGAAATATGCACTGGAAGCTATTAATACTAATTGACGATTTAATATTTAAATTTCATTAATACTTTTTAAATTGTCATAAAATATTGGACGTACATGAAACTATATGCGTTATTATTTAGTTTCAGTGACGTTTTATTGTTTCTTATTTTCCATACATTCTAATTTAACCCGTGAGTAGTCTCAAGACATCGTTATTATTAGATATGATTTGATTTACTTCCAAACATGGGAAGGTGCAGTAAATTTATACTGTATTTTGTCCAGCATTTTTCGTCTATAGTTTATGGTTGGTCGCTTACTCGTATGCGGTGGGAAAAAATGCCTTTAGTTAGTTTTGTTCTAGAATGGATGCCGAATTCACTATTTTGCTGCGAGAATCTTTTATTTTTTTGCACGACAGCAACAAAGAAAAGTTAACAAAAGAAAGGAATATTTTGCCTTTGTTCAGGTCCAAAGTTTTTCACAAATGTGTTGTAAAAGTATGGCTGTTTCACGATGTACGAGTAAGCTCAACGCGTTTTGGAGATTCTGAATTTGATTCTTGGAATAATGCGAACGATTGTACGGAAAATAAGACTTGAGCAGAGTATGAAAATTACCTAACGAAATTTAGAAAACATTAGATTGTTCCCCGGGAAAACTTTCCTCTCTTAGCTCATTCTTTTAGCTGTTCTAAAAACGTGTTGTAAATATTTCAAATTTTACCAAGGTTTAAGCAATATGTTTATGACTTTTACGCGATAATGTGGCAGATAGAATTAGTTACAAATTAACTTTATTATATTAATAATGACGCTCCAATATCAAATTTCCAATATCATCATTAGTAATATCGGTAACCAAATATAAGGCTGCTGTTAGAGCAATTTAATGGTAGGTTAAATCAAGATTTTGTTGGCACGGATGCTTTAAAAAGTACATCGACCGGACGTCGGAGTGTAACTGACTACCGTATGCTACACCTGTGGATGCATGGAGGATAAGGTGCAAAGCATCCTGGAAGAATGTCTTTGTAGTCATAGGATATAACTATTCGCTTCTAGACAAAAATAAAAATCTTCATTTCAAAGTTAGTTTCCGTAACGGAGAAGTAGGGTGATGGAGAAGATACAATATATTCTCATCTATAGTTCATAGCTAAGCCCTAGATGGCGGAAGTAGGCACTACAGACGCATTATAGACATAATATTCCCTTGAGTCCTTCATAGTAGATGAGATGAAAGAATTCCAGCTTCATTCCGTCAATAACTAGAAGGCCCAACGAGGGAGTAACTCCGGCAGAACGGCCAAAAGGAAAATGCAAAAATGAAACCGCAGATCGAACAAATAGTATAATGTGGATTTCTCTAATTAAAAACAACATATCCATTCATCCATCCATTTCGTTATGTCAGAGGTAGCTGTAACATGCGAGGACCATAAGTGATACATCACAATCGAATGGTTCCGGAAGTAGTCGGGTTATCCTAAAACTACATTCAAAAATATCCATAAAAACACTCATAAACTTTGTTACTGTACAGTATTTTGGAATTTTTTCTTGGAGTTTTACCGTCGTCTATCTCATAATTGGCTGTTTATTTCGCTTATTGGCAAATATGCCCCGTTATTAAAACATTACTCGGCGAATGCGAAGAGCGATTTAAATTTGTCAAAAGCAATTAAAACTTTTGGGATGTGGACACCGAAATAACTTGCGTCAACTTAACTTCGGCGCTGAACTTTTTTCTAATTACGGTAATACTATTTAAGGATCAATTTGTTATGAATTTTATGAATGTTTTTTTATTTCAAATTGAACTATATTTAAGAATTTCCTTTGTCTGAAAGTATAGGACTTTCAGTACTGTTGTTTATGGTTAAAATTAGGCCGAGTGTTGATACATTAGCAGCCAAATTTTGACTTAAATTTTCTATCTCCTTCGTGATTTCAAGTTTAGAATACATTTTACAACCCTAATTCTTTATACTTGGCACTGAGTGACGTTTTTTTTATAAATACATACATGGCGTATACTATAGTAACGAAGACAAGTAACATATAGTACATATATTGTATATACATATGTATGTAAATGTTTTTTTTAATCTACATATACAGCTAAATGTATCCCCAGGCGTAGAACAAACAGTCTTGTCAATACATTATCTTTTGGGTTAGAATATAATCTAGTAGCTCCAGTTCAGTAGTCAAATTTGCTAGCCACTGGACCTTCAGACGAATAATTGTATGGCTTTGATATTTCCATAACAAAAAAAATATTTTATAAGAATAATGTTGTTTGAATATTCACAGCTCTTAATTGTAATAAGAACAAAGCTGTCTTTACAGAGAGTTTGAACGTGACCGATACTGCTCTAATTTAGCGGTAGAGCTAATATGAAAGTTAAGAGAAGACCTCAATTCAGTACCATGTCACGTACTCCCACGCTAACAAGTTTCGAATATTACAATGTCTTAAACTGGAAAAGAATGGAATATTATCATAAAATACAATACTTATTTCTTGCGCGAATTATCTTAGAGTCAACTGTATCTCTATAAAAATGTATACAATATAAATTCCTTAATTTTTTAAAGACTATACAATAAATTTAATTTATAGTAATTCTATCAGTGAAAATAATAGAAAAAATCGCATGTGTAGACTTTAATTTATTACTTTCCCCGAAGGGATAGCCAGAGGAGTGTAGTACACTCCCACGTTACACCAGTTATATTTACGTCTCGCAATGTGGTGAGCCTATTTCAATACACCGGGCACACATCCAGACCCGTATAAACCATAAAAATAACACTGTACGGATATACAAATATCTGAAATAAAACTTTCTATTTGTTAATATTCGTATAAGTTGTTTGGGTAACCGACTAAGAACCGAGTCACTAAGAAAACTAAGCAAAGTCAATAGAAAACGTCATTACGTCAGGAAGTAATAATACTTGGTTCTATGTTGTACTTACGTTAATTAAACACTTTATTATTGTGATAGGCGAAACTTAATCAACATTTGTATAGCGTTAGGGGTCCCATAGGGAGCGGAAACAGGCAACACGTTAGCGTACGATACCGGAACAGAATATTAGTATCACGATCCTTTCATGTAATTGTTGTACCTTTTATGTATAAATAGTAATATTTCCATTATAGTCCTCGAAATGAAATGTTATAATCTGATTGAGATGTAGTCTTTAAACTTCTAAGTAAAATTTTCATATGAAACAGTCATATTATCATGCGTAGTAAATCAGATGCGACTCACAAAGAAAAGACTACAGTTAATTAAAAACTTATAAATAAACATAATCATCGTATCACGTTTATAAAATATTACAAAAAATAATGAGAAAACGTCATATATGAAGGTCGAGTTAAAAGTACTATTAATAAACATGCAAAAAATTAGTTAAATGAATGTAGAACAGGCGAAAACGTTTCTGGAATGGTACGCGGTGAAAATTTTGCGTCTCGGCTTGCCGTAGAAAGAGGTGTGAAAATATGTACCATAATAAAATGGTGTTCATATATGAATTAATGTACTAATATGTATTAAGAAAGACAGATTAATAAACATTAAGGATATGAAACCAACACTTGACAATATCCTACAACGTAAGGATTATATTATTTCTTCAGAACTATCTGTAATCACCGAAAATACAGAGGAGTTTAGTACACTCGTACGTTTCACCAGCAACGTTTACGTCCCACTATGGAATAGATGGTAAGCCTATTAACATATACCCGGCAGAAATCCCAAATCCCAGCTACTACTAGGAATTTCTAGTGAGACAAACTGTAGAGTACCCGACCAGGAATCGAATAGGTACAGGACAAGCCAATCAACAGTGGCGCTTGTCAGTTGGCAATTGAATACAAAACCATAAATAGAGAAACCAAAGAAAATTGGTGTTTATTGTAAAATACCATTCCACAAGTTCGATTTAATTGAAAACTCTGTTGGACTTAATGGGTTTAGACACTTAACCAGTTCACGCAAAATTTCCAATAACGGAAACAGTGCCAGTCGATGTGGTCTGCCGCAACATCGACAATTTATGTATGCGACAGTCGAGTAGCGATGTCGGACATGTTTCTCCCAATACCCATGAAACACGGAGGTCGCAACCCAGTTTCACTTCCATTGTGGAAAAATTTATTAAGATACTCTCATTTGATTTCTGATTTATTACAGGATTTTCCGAAGTATATTCGGACTAACATATTTGCAATATCATCAATTGTCAGAATAATTTTTCTTTCATGTTTTGATTTAGGACTTTCAAAATGCATTTTAGTCTTTGAATATTTTAGCATCATTGTATAGATTCTCTTCATCATGAATGTCTTAGATACTGTCAAATAAATATACCGAACTGGTGTAAGCCGGGTGATGATAGTTCCATATGGTTTCCACAAATACTCTTTGAAACAGCCCACACAGACATTACATGTTCTGACATGTTGTGTCAGTTTCAAAGTCATTGTTATCAATAGAGATTACTTTATTACAGAATAACAAGGAATTCGGATTTTGCAGAAGCGAAATATATTTGTAATTGAGAATTGAGGACTTAATTTTATATTATTGCTCAAATTCCAGATCTCATACATTTCAAATGCTGCAAGGATATTATAGCCCTATTCATAATCATTTAATTGTTACTGAGTGTTACTTTCTTAGAGAAAATCTTGCCTGTATAAAATTGTAAATGAAACCTTTGAAGTCATAGATTATTGGTTTAATAAAATTAATAATCCTATGTCTTTTAAGTTTCTTTTCATATATCCCCCTACTGTAGATACTGGTATAGTAAATATTGATATTACTACAACCATATTATTAAGAATTGTTGATCTTTACTGTAATTTAAATTTAAAAAGTTCCCCTTACGCGTAAAAATAATATAAAAGTACATACATGCTGCTCTCTCGACGGTTTCATATCATAAATCAACGTATTTGTTAAACATTTCCTTAGAGGAGATTTATTACATGCTAGCGCTGTTATTTTTGTGGAAACGAACACATACCTGCTGCAATACGTACTCGTATATATTATTACGGCGTTTAAAACACGTTTTTTTAATGGAAGTCATAACATGCAATCGTTTTAACGTCATCATCTTTATTACATACTAGCTGTGCCCGCGACTTCGTTGAGAGTTAAAACTTTTTTTTAAATTAATGTAGCCAAGTTACTCCTTATTGCATCAGCTATCTGTCAGTGAAAGTCCTGTCAGAATCGGCCCGGCCGTTCCAGAAAATGGCCGGAAAAAACAGACAGACAGACAGACAAAAATTAAAAAAAAATGTTATTTTGGTATATGTACCGTATGCATTTAGTTAAAAGCTGTTATTTTCATATTAAAAACAGACACTCCAATTTTATTTGTTTGTATACACTAGTGGTTCAACAGTGATAGAACTTTACGCTGTCTTAAATTTTCTCTAGAGACTACAATGTGTTCGATAATATTTAAAAAAACATCATCACCCAGAAGTCACTACATCATCGAAGGAAACGTCGAAGCGAGTATGATTTAGAAATTTGAAGGCGTAAGAAAACATGTGAATTTATCCCAAAAGTTCTTAGTGATATCTCAAATGTACTGAAACCTGTTCGTAAAACAACAGGTTGGAATGCTTTCTGTGCTATATAGTCGCGTTGTTCAATTGCAACAATTGTTGCAGCGGCAGAGATAACTCCTGGACATCGGTTGTTACTACCACTTTACCTATGTTTAATATGTTTCCTCTCCTTTCTTTTTTCTCATCTATTATCATGGGTCCATTACAAACAGTAAACATCAAAAGTCTGTCCGTGACCTTATAGTCCGTTTGAAGATCTGTGATAAAACCCTAAGTCCATTTTTTCAGTAAGTGTGCATGGATGTAACAATGCTTCGTTTGGATAATTCCAAAAGAATATAAAATCATGATGTTCAATAAAAAATTTCCAATGTTGTGTGACGCTTTTGGAGCTTCATTGCTAATACAGGCATTGTAATAGAAACTATCCAGATTGTTTTGTTTGCCTGAACTTTGGGTGCGGAGCATTTACATTGCTGAGCAGCTCATAAATAATTTATAAACGCCTGTACTATTTCGGCAATGTAATTGTTTATTTCGCTGTTGTTAACCAGACATTTGTTAGTGGCTCTTAACCGATATTTATAGTATCCTCTTCACAAATTAATTTTATTTCAAACCTTTGCTTTCTCCCATAAAACCTTTTATAAAATGTCAAATTATTTTAAATTACCACATTATTCTAAAGTAATTTATTTGAACATAACGTAACTTCAGGCCTG
>DWEC01003547.1:0-10515 GCA_018245735.1 Microceris miodesmiata
TAAGATTCTTAGTTCACCTCGATGTGGCGCGGTACATTATTGAGTGCCAGCATCGAGGTGACGTTCGGAAACGCCACATATTCTTGAACAGGACTAATAATTAGACATTTATACTAATTATAAATAGGCATTTTAAGACTTCAAAAGTATTATTAGCAATGTTTACTTTATGGTAAACTTAAAATATTCTTTGCAATTTGAAGACAGTTATTTAAATTCATTTACGTTTTTTATTGTCTTGTTTGTTCGTCTGCTTACAAACTAATACTTAACTGGCAACCCCATCTACATTTTTTGTTATAGCAACAACTACATAATTTACTTTCTTTCGCTAGGTAACCCATCCCGAATAAACGAATCGAACGGAAATTCCTAAAGTTCGAAACTTCGAGGACTTTCATTCCTATGAAATACAATATAGCCATCCTAGTATAAATTTGGAATCGTTACAAATATTTATTATCATCTAAAAATATTGTAAGGTAATAGTGTTTCTTTTAAGTGAGATTTAATTACACTTAATACGAAATTGTAATGAAATGGTTCGCCATTTTGAATAGAATGTCGCTACGTTGCTGTGTCTAAAATCATTATGAATTACGCTATTTTCATTATTTTATTCTTCGATTAAATACTAATTTGACTCTGGAGTCAATATACTTACTGCTTTGTCTAAATAACAACGATTTAATTTTAGGATGGCTGAAGATTTCGATGTAGAAGCTATGTTGGAAGCTCCTTACAACAAATCTGTAAGTATCCTTGTCGTATATATTTTTTTTATCTAAAAGTAGTTAATACGATATCATATTTAAATTGCCATGTATACCATGTGGTCTTATAAACATGAGGTTATGCAGAGTAACATTCAACATAATGGAATCGGCTCGATATATACATGTACACTTCCAGTTTTTAATGTAGCGTATCTAAAATTTTAAATATAGGTTATGGATGCTCGTAAACAAAAAGTGCTAGAACTTAAAAAAATATTTGTTTTAAGTTATTTTTTTTATTTTAACTAACATATCTTTAAACCTGTTTAAGTAACTCCATAACTGATTGTTTTTCTATATCTGTAGTTTTACAGTACTTTTGTTACTACCTATTTCAATATTACCATATCATTTACACTGTGGATGATACATTTTAGTTATGAACAAAATGACAGCAGCGGGAAACCATTTATTCATTGTGATTGTAAATATGCTGGTTTAATAACTTATCACAAACTGTTGAGAAAGTACCTGACACTTAACAAAAAGCATTCAGCATACTTCCATATTCATTACTTTCCAAAATAATGATAATGATTAAATCATTATATATCGACTATTTCATTAATATATCATTGCTAAGTAATATATATTATGCATTTTCCTTTATTTATATCTCTATTCACATTAATATTTCTAATCCTATTGAAAAATAAATTTAATGAAATATCAATAGGTTGTCCAAATGTGAAGAGTCTTCTATAATATTATATGTCATTATATTATGAATATGACACAAGTATAGTTTCATGGGACGAATCATCTTTTTAAAATTACTTTTATTTTAGTCTATGTATTGTTTTGGATAGAAGGTTTTCTGCTGTATTTTCTGTGATCGAAAACAATATGTATGGCATAGAAAAAATGAAATATGATGTACATCCGAATGTATATATATATATATATTATTTGTTAGGAAAACTATTCACAGATGTATCATGTTCTTCTATTTTATAATTACATGTTTTCAATGTTACATGGACATGATTGGGTGAAATGTACATCTTTGAATAGTTAAATGGTTGGAATTTTAGAACAAAATTACATTTGAGAATCATTTCTTGTATTTATAGAACTTTGTGGTAATAGTCCAGCATACTTCACCGACCTGAACAATAAGAGGTATCCACAACTATACTTAATTTTTTTTCTTACTTTTCTAAATTTACAATACATTGTTTAAAATCTTGCAGATTTCTAGAATGAAAAATGAAATATGATAAAATCAGTGTTTGTTAAGAACTATGCGCTGATGGGTGGTAAATCTTTTACAGAAGTATCCCTGTGTGATAGCGCTGTGTTCATCCTTAGTCAATGGTTTAACAAATGGTAAGTGTAGACCAGGGATCCGACACCTGCATCGGCAAGTTGGATGAACCACAAGGGACAGTGTTCTAAAGTGTCAGCGATAGTCTAGGCAAAGTAATAAACCTACATTTGTGTTCTCATCGATAATTGTTCTACATTGCCTCCTTATTGATGAGACAACACAAATGCTTGTCATACAATCAATATAAGTAAACTAATGCAATTTTTATTTATTCACTTGGCGTGTTGCTGTGGCGCTGCTTCTACCTTGTGCTTTGTGTGACAGGATAACACGTCCTCATCAAAGCATCGATTGGACAAGTATCCTGATAAGCACAGGGACAAGGATCGAGAGAGCAGTCGAAGGTAATTATGTGTTATTTTCTCATCTAAGAAATAGAATTATTAGCTAACTTTAATCTTTCAAATTAATTACATTTATCATTTACATTCATTAAATTATAACAATCATTTTATATCCCATTGTTGGAAGGCTTCCACGATTGCGGGAAGCTTGGAGTAAAGCCCACCAATGCTCAAACGCATATTGGCAGAGTTCTTTAATGTTCTTAAAATAACTTAGTTGTAATCCACAGAAGAAGCCGATCAAGGGACAAGAAGAGATCACGTGAAAGGGACTCACATCGTTCTAAAGACAGAGATGATAAGAGAGATAGGGACCGCGATAAAGAAAAAGATAGAAGAGACAGAGATAAAGACCGCAGTCATAGAGATAAGGATCGCGATAAGGAGCAACGGGACAGAGACAGGGAAAAGAGGCGCAGTAAAGATAAAGAGCGAGAGCGCAGCCGAGACCGCGATCGGAGCCGCGACAAACACTCGTCTAGTAAGCGAGAGAAAAGTCGCGATAAGGATTCCAGAAAAGACTATAGGTCCAAATCACGTGGCGCCGAGCCTAAACTAGAAGAGTTGCCACCGGAAGAGAGAGATTTGCGAACAGTGTTTTGCATGCAATTATCACAAAGAATTAGAGCTAAAGATTTAGAAGAATTTTTTTCATCTGTGGGTAAAGTAAGGGATGTACGACTTATCACATGTAATAAAACTAGACGTTTCAAGGGGATAGCTTACATTGAATTTAAAGATGCAGAATCAGTACCATTGGTTAGTATTTGTTTTAAAAAATGTAATTATTTTTTCAATATATTATGATTTTTCGTTTTTTAATTATATAAATAATTGTCATTGAATTTTATAGGCCCTAGGATTGACCGGACAAAAGCTTCTAGGTGTTCCTATTATAGTTCAGCACACTCAAGCAGAAAAGAACAGAGTTGGTAACACTTTACCAAACCTTGCACCAAAGACCAGCAATGGCCCAACAAGGCTATATGTTGGTTCATTGCATTTTAATATTACTGAAGACATGTTAAGAGGAATTTTTGAGCCTTTCGGGAAAATCGATCATATCCAGCTAATGACGGATCCCGAGTCTGGAAAGAGCAAAGGATATGGTTTCCTCACAGTAAGACCAATTTATTAATCAAAAATTTTGATACATGATCACACTTCAAAGAAATTTTAATTACCACATTTTTTTTTCAGTTCCATCATGCAGCTGATGCTAAAAAAGCTATGGAGCAATTGAATGGATTTGAATTGGCTGGTAGACCAATGAAGGTGGGCAATGTGACAGAACGTACTGATGGTGGCACCAGTACTCGTTTTGATGCCGATGAATTGGACAGGGCAGGAGTTGATCTGGGGGCAACAGGCCGACTACAACTCATGTTTAAACTTGCCGAGGGAACTGGACTACAAGTAAGTTATTCTACAGATTTTTATTACATAATATACAATGTGTCTGGTCAATAGTATCGGAGACTTTGAGATGATGAAATATGGCAAATTTTATCGACAAATCACCCTTCCGAATTTTTGCTATTGCTATACATGTAGACGCCCTAGAAAGACGAAAGATGTCTTATTTGATAGGTAATAATGTAGACAACCAATGCTAAATTGTAAATCACTTTATTTTTCATAAAAAAACAATATGAAATTCATAAAACAAAAACGGAACAAAACAGCATATATTTTTACATTGTTGAATTTTTCGTGAAATTGAGACTGTTTACTTACTTACTTTTTTTTGTTTATATCCAATAGTCGAGAATACCTGCTTAAAAATAAGTCTTATATCTAAGTCTAAAAGTCTTATATCTAAGACTAAAAGTTATGACGGTTTAAATAAGGCAGTGTCTGAAGGAGAACCCTGAAGGAGAAAAAGATAAAGAAAACCAAATAAATCGATTATAATTACGGTTTATTCTTATTATTCTGACTATATCTACAGCCACATTTCAAAACCGCCGTTGTGTAGCAGACAAGCCATTGCCCTAATCACATGTTGTGTAGCGCATCGGATCATTTAACTATTTATTTATTACTAGCTGTTCCCGGGACTTCGTCCGCGTGGAATTGATTTTTAAATAAAAAATTCTACGCGGACGAAGTCGCGGGCACAGCTAGTCTTTATATGTTGGTTGAAATGAAATACTGTCAAGGGCGATTATGTTCAAATAAGTGCCTGTGATAAATAACTTATTCATTCGGATAAGGGTTATATAGAGGTATCATTTGCATAAAGTTTGTTGGTACAATGAGCATACATTCTTTGGAGGCGAGAACATTCACATTGAACATTTAAAACTTTATTACCAACCAGCTTTTTATATAACACACTGATCCACCAGTCCGGCAAAGGATTTAAGTGAACATCGACTAAGCTGTAATTCCCGCCAAAAAAGCTTTGTCTTATGATTGTTGTGATATTATATTTTGCAGCAAGTCCTAACTTATCTAGCCAAAGAGGTGAACCAGCAAATGAATTAGACAGACCGGGAGCCCCACCTCCATAAGAGCTACTAGTTTCAGTCAACCACATCGGAATATGATTATATTTAGTTGTGTGATTTTTCATGGTTCGAATCTGTTCTTCTAGCAAATCGAATGTATCCGGAGACCAGAAATCCTCCAGTTTAGCTATTCGACTGTTCAAGTAATACTGATGCCAAGATCTTACATTTATGAACTGTGAACCATTGTCCAGAAATTCAATCATATATTCGAGACAATATTTACATTTTGGCTGTGGACGAGTTGTGTCTGGACCTACTAATAGAGACTTTTCATAACCATAATGATTTAAGAGGGAACGAAGTTTTTTAAAATCATTTGCCAACATTTGTGGACTAATACTTATATTGAAGACATGATGAAAGGAATTAGGTTCATTACCCAATTGCCAATCTACCTTATACCCTTTGCTCTTCGAGTACTGAAGCAGTTCTTCTGCATTATCACTACTCCACTCACTTCCATGCCGTAGCAAAACATTTAAAGTAAATAGCAATTTTAGTCCAGTGTCTTTAGAGAATTCATTTAATGCTATCCATTTATCACCAGTCATAACAAAAAATGGCAAGAATTTGTGTCTGCATAGTGTCTGAATCATTGAGCAGGTGGATTTTGTAATGTTGAAAGGGCAATGACTTCTGCATGAGACTGAAGGTATGTCTTCAGAGCTGAATATTAGACGATCAGACATGGTGCCGCCCAAACGCAATCTCGCCGGAACTAACGCAGACGCAAGTTGTCTGAATCTTCGATTTGCAAAATTAATTTCGTCATAATGTTCAATTTCCGATGCATCAATACCAACACCAAGAAAATCATCTGGTACTATAGCAGGAACTTCTTGGAGTGCATCGATTGTAACAAAACAACTTTCACTTTCGTCAAATTTCACGAATACAGTGAGCAAAGCGACGAGCAAACACAGTACTAAACATTTAGCTATTAAACGTTTGTAAGATAACATTATGAGTATGTTCAAATAAAGTACGTAAACAATTAACTGGTTAATTAATATAACACTATAATGTAAGATATAGCGTGAACTAAAATGTTACTGGACTAACATACAGTGTGGAATACTTAAGTAATGAATCAAAATTGATATTACATTATAAATACATATAATATTACTATTGTGTAGGCGCTGATAGATAGTAGAGGGAGTGGTTACATTTATGAGAATATTTAGATAAACAAATTAAAACAATTCCGGTAGGTACCTATGCAAATACATAATAGTTCTTTGTTTACTAGAAAGAATGTGACATAAAAATATTTTGTTACTTTTCAGTAGTGACAGTGAATTAGTGATGCTGAATCAGAATCGGTAATAAAGAAATTAAATAGAGAGTTATAATTCTACTATTTATTCAGATACACATTCGGTAATAAAGTAATAATTTTAAACAGTATATCTACCAGTTTATTTTAGAAATCTTTCTGTTATATTATTGACATGTCCTATCGTCCTGATCGTGACCCGTTTAGATAGTAATTTAGTAAATCACATTCAGTGGGATCGGGGCCAAATGCTCACAGAAGACTTAATAAAAAAGGCGATGACGAGTTTCATTCTGGAAGCTAGTAATACAGTGAAGCCACCGGTTTTTCATAGTGTCGCTTTCTCGCATATGGGTGAAAGTGAAAAAACATAAAAAAAAAAACAAATTAAATATTTTTTTTCAATATTGATCGCAAGGTTTATCAAAAACCTTTCTATCAGGACATCAGTCACCACAAAGAAAGATGTTTGTCACGTCAAATTTGACATATGATATGGGTATTGTTCTACTTTTGTTATGTCTTACCGTCTTAAATAATAAGGTTATGTTATGCGTATAAATATTATTAATTGATCGAAATGAAGACCAAGCAGAAAAAAAATTCCAAGGCCACTTTATCAGATAAAATCGCAGATGCTCTGACTGTGAAACCGAGAGCTGACATTGAAGATGACCTTGTTTTTGACACGAAACCAAAAACCCTCACACGTGCAGAGTTCAGTTCTTCGGACAGCGAAGACGAGGCTGCTATAAGCGAATTTCGAAAACGGAACGTTAATTTGTTGAGTGATATTAGCAAGAAGTATGAAGGACAAGTTGTTACAGGCAAGGATTTGAAAGAAGACTCTATTGATAGTGCTGAGGAAAGTTACACGGAAGAAGGCAATGGTACTCTCGAAGCTACTAATTCTTCGGAGGAAGATGTTACAAAGGAGCAAGCGTCAGCAGATTCAGATGAAAGTGCAGAGAGTTATGATTATAGCATATCCAAATTAAAAAAACAAAATGGATTGAATGATTCCTCTGAGCATTTGGAAGAAGAACATTCTAATGAAGAAGGTTCAGATGAAGACCAGGAAGAGGATGATGGGTATGACATTAGTCAAATGGAAGAGCCAGTGAAAGAGCAATTTGAGCATGTTAAGAAGCAAAACATCTCTGAAGAAACTAAAAAGGGAAATTGTGTTAGAAATCAGCTCTTACTATGGGAAGGTTTGTTAGAAATGAGGATACACCTGCAGAGATGTATGAACACAGCTAATAGGATGCCCCTCACAGATTATTATGGACAACTGAAGGAGAATAATAATTTTTCTCTTGAGTGTGGTAACACTGTCAATAATGTCACTAATGTGTTAGAAAAGTAAGTATTTAGTAGGATTATTTTATTGTATTTCTTTTTTTGGGACTGATATGTAATAATGATAATTATAACGGCATCATCTGTTGTTCATATGTATCTTATGTGTATCAACTTCATGTGCAGCTATATGATTGCAGATTAGGCGCAGCTTCAAATTCACAGTCAAATACTTTTGTTTTCAGATTATTGCTGCTTCAAAATTTACTTTACAAAAACTTCCCTGAAACTAGAGGTCTGGCCACAAAGAATCGAAATCAAAAGTTTGATAAGATACAGGAAGAAAAGCAAGAGAGTGATGAAGAGATTCCAAGTGATACTGATAATGAAGAAATCCCTTCAGACACTGATGTAGAAGAAGATGCAGACTTAGGTAAATCGAAAAATATTCAAGTTACAAATCTTAAGAAACATAAATTAGAGGACTATGAATTAGACCTTGCGACATCCCACAAGGTATTCAAATCCTTCAGAGATTCAACAATACAAAAATGGAATGATAAAACCAGACTTCCAACTGCTGCTAATATAAAGAATACACCAACAAATACTATCCTGCAACAGATAACATATTTATTATCAGAGAGACAGAAGCTTGTCAAACGAACACAATTAAAAAGATCAGAATATCACATTATAGGATACAAAAACCCTATAGTTAATGAGAATGATCATACAAATAATGCAGGAATAAACCAAGTAGTAAGAGGTAGGAAAGACAATGATGAGTATATACCAGAAATATTTGATGATAGTGACTTTTATCATCAATTGTTAAGAGAACTAATTGAATGCAAATCAGCAGATATATCAGACCCTGTACAGTTAAGTAGACAATGGATAGCGTTACAGCAAATGAGGAGCAAAATGAAAAGGAAAGTTGATACAAGAGCAACCAAAGGACGGAAAATTAAATATGTGGTTCATAACAAATTAGTGAATTATATGGCACCAGAGAAATCCCTTACATGGAGTGATGAGAGTGCAAATGAGTTGTACAATTCATTATTCGGTAAAATGTTTGAACAAAACAATTTTGGTGTAAATGTTAATTTCGAAAATGATAAAATAAAGATGTAAATCTTTTGAAAGCACACTTGAAACAACTTGTCAATCGTTTTTGGGTCAATTTTAAATTTTCATTTTTTTCTATTATGAAGAATGATGAGCTAAAGTATAAACTTATGAGTTCTATTTCCTGCTTCTATAGTTAAAACAAAATATTCTGCCAAAAATAATTATCTTTAAAGTTGTACTTCTATGACCTAGTATATAAAATCAATCGGGATAAATGATCATAATGCAATAAAGTTGCTGCATTGTTGTAACATTGAATTTTGGCATTGTTACTGCAATATTTTCATGGTTATTTTATTATTAGGCAAATAATTCTAAAACAATGGCATTCATTAAAGTCTGTGTGGTAATTTCCAAACAGAGTTAATATTGTAAGCAAAAATATCAGGCCCTCTATTATACTAAGAATTCTAAAATTTAGTTTTTTCTCCTACACATATCTTAGGCTTGTATTAGTATTTAAAGTACGTTAAAGAATACGGGTAATCGAAGTTTATAATGTGATGTGTTTATAACGAGACATTACACCTATCTCTCACCTGGCATTTCTCACAGCAGTGTTTTTTTTTTCAATGTATCTTACGCTGTTGACCCTAATGGCCTCTACAACTTCACCGGGTTTTAGTGGCGAGCCCAAGTGGCTCCAGAGTCTGGGGAGGGGTAGGAGTGAGGCCCATCACGGTATGGACCTCCGGCTCCGCCCAGCGAAAGAAGAACTAGGGGCTGTGCGACCGATCTGTAGGCGTCTATGAAACTCGGACCTAGGCACGGATCGACACGGTGTGTGCTTTTCGAAGGACGACGTTACTGCGACGATCAAGCATGCGGGGATGCCGCACGTCTGCCGTATGGAACGCGGTGTCTTCGTCCTCGCCGGCGGGGACGGTGCGTGAGCTGTATGTGGTTGCGCAGTGTCTGGGAGGGTGACAAGTCCTCGGGAGGAGACTTATTTGCCAGTGTTATATCATCGTCAGGGTCATCGACTACGTGCCTCGGTTTCCTGAGGGGAGCTTTTACTCCGGCTGGACGGCGGGGGTACGAGACAGTGTTCCTAATGAGTTTATTTGAGTGGACGTCAGCCTTGTCGAAATACCTCACGGCTTGCTTTTTCAAGAACTGGGCTATATCGTATCTAACTGAAGGTCCCTATGGACTATGGAGATCTACATTACGCAGGTACCATTTCCCCGGTTGCTCTGCGCATAAAACGGTTTTGTAATATTTGGAAGGTGTTAACTGATTAACTAAGTAATGACGGACTTTCGAGGGAAGCTCCATCTTACTCTTCCCGTTGATTAGAGGGAATAGGCGTCCTCGAACGAAACCTGCCCTATTTCTGACTGTACGAATGTGCTTACTAAAAGATAAGCGCGTGTCTAAGGTGACACCCAAGTTCTACTCACAGCAGTACCTATGACATGCGCCTCAAATACTTTAAAATTATGTCACTTAACGACTGACGTTTGCTATGAAGTTTCATGTTTCGCAAAAAACATATCTGGAAACATGGATTGCAGTCACTTATTGCAAAACATATATACATATATATATATACGTTCCTTATCAATATCCATGACATCCCTTAACCAAATTTTTTAGTCTACTTCCAAGCAGAACTAGTCTTCAAAAATTCTCCGCTGTGTAGAATACGTAACGAACACAACCGAGACGTGCATCAATTGAAGACATTGATATCTTCCATGATTCGTGTGTTTCTTTTAAAAATAAACTAATAACTCATTTACTTCCTTTTTTAATTGATGTTGCTCTCTTAACATTTTGTAGTTTTTAGGCTTAAACCTTAGCAAATACTACTTAACTTTGCGTATAT
>DWEC01003548.1:0-10514 GCA_018245735.1 Microceris miodesmiata
TGCTCTTAGCCCAGAATTTTGCCACGCTGACTACCTCATCACTGGCAGTCATCAGGTCGTCCTGGGTGCAGGTATTATGGCACGCAGGGCACGATTTAAGGTGGTCCATCGTTTGGTTTGGGTATAATTATATTTAAACTCATACAAATATACAAGGAAATATAACTATGATACATGCATAATATTGTATTAATAAATATTGGTTATTAAAGTAATAATTTATACGGTAAAGTTATCAGAACTTTTCTGGTACTAAGGCAGACATTTGACCGAAAACGCAGATAATAGTATTTAGGTAATATCTGCCGAATTAAACATCATTAGCCGTAACGGTGGAGGACATCGTGAGGAAACCTGCATATCTAAAAGTTTTCCATTAAAGTCTCTAAGGCGTTGTAAGCCTTTCACCCCCAATTGACTAGAGTAGTCAACTAGGGCTTTAACTCTTCTCATTTTGAAGGAGATCGGTGTTTCAGAGTAGAATTATAAAAGGGGCGAAAAAATTTCAACATAATTTTCTTAATTAATTTAAAATTACTTCATCGTCCTCAAACGACACTCAAGCTAGTGCAGGTCAACTATCAGTGTGCCATAGTGTGCCACGCTGGCCAAGTGCGGGTTGGCAGACTTTCACGCCTTAGAGATTTTTTTTTGTAAATTCTAAAGTGTACAGGTTGCATCAAGATGTTTTCTTAACCGTATAGTAAATCCAATAGTACCTTACACGGGGATCGAACTCAAAATCTTTCGATCAGCAGTCGTACTTGCAACCACTTAACCGACGAGGCAGTCAGTAAATACTATTCATTTAGGTATATAAAGGTGTGTTTACCTTTATGATGCTAGTATAACTATTAGTGCTTGTTAGAACACAACTTTAGTCAATTAAAACGCGACACAGCTTAGTCATCCTCATCGTGAACACAACTTTAGTCAATTACATCGCGACGAAGCATCCGCATCCTTAATAACGCGGTAATGTTACACCTGTAATGATACGAAATTAGTCTGTTACATTGTTTTTAATATAAACTTCGCTTATTGTAGGTTTGGTTTGAAACGTCGTAAGAAAACTTGTGGTTTGTGAACGTATCATTAAAGAAAATAATAGGTTACATATACGTAAATACTTAAAGATAATTATTTATGAGTTGTAAAATAGTACTGTTATTTTGAGTTGTAAGTGATCTAAGTCTTGCTGCTATATTATTTAATTGGTCAATTCCATCATTAGTCAAGTAAATTAAACTACATTCTTAATGATCATCATCAGCTGCCTACTCCCGTTCACTGCTCAAAATAAGTCTTTCCAATAGCACGCCATTGAGTTCGATCTTCCGCTCTTCGAAACAAACTCATTTATTATAGTCAAAAGATTTTTTAGTTGAATGTATCATAAAATCTTAATAAAATATACATAATTATGGATTTGTAAAATAACAGTTTTTGTTTTTTAAACATTTTGTTACTAATTTCACCCAATATTTTCATTTTGGCAAGAGTAGTATTATTACTATACTACAAAATACCCTATCACAAGAACTTGAATTCTAGATTTGATACAAAAATATAAATTTAACCTGTTTAAGATTGTCAACACGGTCGCGAAGTCGACCGCAGTTAGTGATACGTTGGTAGGAGCAATAACATTGTAGTACCATCTCCGATGGAAGATAACTTTTTATGGATTTTGAACACGTGTTGTGTACGTTTTGATTATTATTATTACACATTTAAATGTTTAACTTCATGTCAGCATACAATACAATGAATGTTACAATACTTTATTGTCTACCATATAAAATAGAATACAAAGTTCGGAATAACAAAATTCAGAAAAACAAATGGCGGTCCTATCGCTAACGAGCGGTCTCTTCCAGTCAACCTTTATTGGAACATACTATGTTTATAAACTACGTATCGGTAGTCGGAAATTTCCTGTTTTTGGCATCTTAAAGTACGTAAATAATGACAGCAATTTTAATATGACGTGTCTTTTATAGACTATTTCGTTGGTCGAGTGCTTACAAGCGCGACTGCTAATGTGGAGGTTGGGGGTTACATCCCCGGCTTGGTTATTATTTAGTTTTTTTTTTATTTGGAATTCGTAACAGTACCTCGAAGTTTAAATTTCCGCCCAGGGTAGGGCAATAGATTCTTCCTCTATACCATGGTGGACGTATAATATAATTGTATAACACGTTATACAATTATATTATACGATACGAATAACGAAGGGAATAGAGAAGGGTAATACATTCGAACGATACGAATGTATTACCCTTCTCTGCCTACCTCATCGGGGAAAAACAAACGTTATTGTATTGGCTGGTTTAAAATAATCTTTTAAAACATTTTATAACAGTGGTGTAGCAGTACCGTAATGATCATTAACATTCAAAATGTATTTTTAAATTGGTCGGTTAATATTTAAAGGAATAAAAATGTACATACATGGAAGTTCATAACGATTAGAATATATTAGTAGATTAGAATGTATCTTCAAATTGGTAGGTTAATATTCTAAGAGATTTACGTAACAGTCATTATGAACGTAACATTGCTTGAAGGAAATTGCGAATTGCATCGGTCTTGTTTGTGTTACATTATCATGCAGGATGATGGAATTAGTGCGATATTTGCGTGGAGCTCACACAATTTGTGGCTACGATGACAGATTTGAGGCAACGTTTAATTTGCTTCGTGTTCTTCATCGCGAGTATTCTTGTGGTTTAAATGGTTCTGTATACCGCTAGGCTGTGATTATTGGCGTGGTTGGAGTAGGCATCGTCTTTACAAGCATAAAGGATGAACGTGTCTTCAAATTTATGTACTAAAATAAAATTTTGAACGATCATGTTTTCTAAATGTATTGATAACACGGGTTTGTTTGTGCGGGTTGCCTTCACGACAGCGCGGCTATTGCTTTAATTTCTGTTAGTCAATTCAATTCCTGTCAGTATTAGATACGAAACAAGTATCGAATACTGGACAATTTGTCCGAGAGTCATATATTTTTGAAATGTTCGCATTTTGTTCATTTATTGGTTGAGAAAGTGGTATCTGAGATAATTAAGAGCAAAAAGGGATCAAAGGTGACTTTTATATTATTATCTACTAATCAGACAATGCGTGAGATGACACGATAGTTACAATACTAAAATTGTAAGCATGAGGTTGGTAAGTCCGTATTAATATTCTGAGTAACTCAATGTACTACACCCCACTTATCGTAAGTGGAAAGTTTTATATTCCGCAGATGAGCCGGATTCTTGGTTATGACAGTTTAATAAGATATACGCGCATCTCATTGGTAATTCAAAAAGGATCTCATCTTCAAAGAAGTCAAACAACAGTGTTCGGAGCGATGTCTTGACTTTGTGAGTATTGTGGAATTATGGTCCATTGGACATGTCTCTAATTTTGTTGGACAGTATCATTGATTATGCCCGCGGGGGACTTGCGGGGAGTTCCTGGGACAAAGTTGATTACGATGAGATAAAAGGTATTAGGTAAAATATTATTGTAGTGGTACGATGAAGGAGCACAGATGTGTCTATTCGGTGAGTACAGTAATTTGTATAAAGCAACAATCATTTTGCTGGCAGCGACCTAATGGGCGGGTTAGATCTTTTCTTATGTGGACAATGTCAAAACAAATGTCTATCACGTTCTCAGTGAGGAATCCATCAAACTGTTTAAATGGTAAACCTGTCCAGAACGAATTCGGAGTAATATTGTAGTAAAAATACGAATCAGAATTTTATTTATAATTGTATCGTTACGCTAGGTTTTATAAACAACATCATCATCATTATCATCAGCATTATCAACCTACTCTCGTCCAATCCTGGACATAGGCCTCACCAATAGCACGCCCCTAAGCTCGATCTTCAGCTCGTCGTATTCAACTGCTGCCAGCCACTGTGTGTGTCGTCACTCTAGTTATCTGAAGGGCGTCCAATGAGATAATATATATTCCTAGAAAGAGAATTACGAATACCAAATGTTACTATCCTTAGACCTGCCACACTTTTTCTACACTCATGACTCTTTTCATACACGCACGCTGGTTTCGGAGACGTTTAACTTCACACGTTTTCTTTAGAGTAAAACGAACGCAAGTCAATGAAAACGACCCTCAAGACAATAGTGTACGTCTTAATAATATTGCGACAGATATCCGGGATGGTCTTGTTTCGAGTCTCAATATCTAGATGCAATAAAGGTTTGTGTGTCGTATCAATAAATCTTATTAGATGGGAGTAGATTTAGACTTAATAATAATAATAATCGACTCATTATAATTCTACTGTTGGAATTTGGGTCTCCTCTCATATTGAGAAGGTTAAGGCCATAGTCTGCCACGCTGGCCAAGTGCGGGTTAGCAGACTTATTTTTGGAATTCTTATAGCATATTAACATTACGTGTGTCTCTGAAGGTAAAGTAGAGGATTGTAGTACGCTCCCACGATTCATCAGTTATTTTATAAATCAATACATTAAAGTAAGGCCAGTACATTAAATACCTACTTGTTATTATAAAGATAACTTTTGCAAACTGATAAATCATTTATTTTAAGTAATCTTTTTGTGAAGCGACGTCTTTCCATCATCAATAACAACGCCTCCACAAAGATATTACATATCGTAAGCGACGCACACATGTACCTCCTTTATGCGAGTATATATCGTACACCCACAACACACACTCGCAACACACATAAATCCTTCACCCAGGTGTGTGTTATATCGGGAATCGAACGCAAAATATTGTTTGACGTATACCCTCGACTATTCCTTCTGCGCGGCACCGAAACCGCGAACTGTACAGGAATATTCCCATATCCTTTAAATTCGGGTTCCATTTTTAGCCGTCGCTCGTGGTGCGGTGGGGGAACAGAAATAAACAGGAAATTTAAGTGGACGGCATTATTTATATAAAGTGACAACGTGGTTTTATCTCTTTATGTTGAACTATTCTTGTTATGGGCGCGCCGACAGCGTGTTAGTATTTGATATTATTGTCGAGTAGATTCTGATGAACAGTGCGAAGTTTGTTTGCATATTATACACTAATGTTAGCTGGAGAAAGTAAAATATAAGTATTTGTATAATAGTAAGCATTTGTTCTGTATTTGCTAGAAGATTATTTATGTACATTTGCGTGCTTTTAGAAATGAATGTATGTATGTAGTTAGTTCATTTTCCATAGCACAGTTTCGGCCTAGTTCGGAATCATATAAACGTCTATAAAACGTTCCAAAATGTTACTGTTATTACTTTTTATTACTACACATTTTACAATTAAATATATACGCATTCCAAACTTCAATAAAGATCTCAATATAATAAGATTAATTTAAATATTAATGTTTTAAGCGACGGGTTCTTGAAAACTGTCTACGAAGATGTCTTGAATTACTTGACTTTTAATTATCTATTAAAGCCATGCTCTTTACGGTCAGCGTATTGAAGAAAGATAGAATAAATTAAGAGAAATTATTGTTTATATTACTAAATTACTTATTTCTTATACCGAGACGATGGATCAGTTAGAATTTTAGACGGTTTGTTTTAATATCCTATTAACAAACGTTTTAGCGCGAAAATAATTAAAATGATGCCTTTCGACAAGCGCCATTAAAAACTGCCTACTAAGGAGAGTGCTTAAAGTACTTGACTTTTAATTATTCATTTATGCCACGCTCCTATTAAGGGCACCGCCTCTAGGGTCGAAGGTCACAGGAGCAAGAGCGGACATATATAAAATTCTATTTTGAATGTTGCAAATTATTTACTTTAATGCACAATGTTCAAGTTGTACTTCACAGTCAAGAGAGGGGGATGCGGGGCCCACTTATTAGTGAGCTTATATCGTGCGGGTTGAAAGTAATTTTTTTTAATAGACTTTCGGATATTTATAAAGGTGTGACTTGATTATAATTTGGGAAGCTTGGAATATGTTTAATCCCGTTTCTCTAAATCGAATTTAAATATTTTAAGGCTAAGATTTAAACTAAGATCTTATTATTATTGCCACTCTTGCCAATCGGCTAAGGTCAGTACCTACCATAAAAAAACTTTCAAAGCGATGATCTTTACACTTTTTTAAAGCATTGCTGATAGAAAATTCCTAAGCCTAAACATACGATGTTTGCCTCGAGAATTGGCGTTGCAAGCGCGAATATGAAAACAGCGACACGATATCACTGAATATGAAGAATAGACGCGCGGATTGCAACGCGCAACAAAGCGATCATTGCAGCCATCCAATGCACGTTGTCCAAAGCAAAATACCCGCACTACTGGATCTGTTGAAAGACGTATAAACGGATCAAAACTTCGACTGGTTAAACCACAGATCCGTTACCGGGTAGGTAGAGAGCTCCAAGTGCCAATGTCTGCGGACTTAGTTCCCTACTTAGCGATATCTATTTAACGATGACGCATCACGATGCAACTTGGTCAGGTTTATGACGCATGTATTCAAGATAACGCAGTGGGTATTTCCCGTAAATTGAAATGTCGCTATTATCATTGTGCAATTCTAGGAAACCGAGCGTTCCATGTAACCAAACGGTCGCTTGGACCACGTACGATAAGTTCCCTATGATGCCACAGTTTCAATTGCCAAAGGGCATTGTGATCTCTTGCAGGACAATGGTCTTTGTTGGGTATTAGCTGCGCTTGGCTGATCAAGCGGCTCTGACGATTAAGTGGTTCCCTCTAGCGCACGGGCGCAATATTTGAAGAAGGTCGTTTGGCTTGGTTACACTTTGATAATGCAACAGTATTGGTTACAATTTCAAGAAATTGGATACAATTATACCACAATATATTGCCCGAAGGTCGCTCAGTGATACATGGGATAATCGAGAAATTGTATTAAAAGTTTTGTTATGAACCATTATCATTATCAACGCATTTGTCGGTGCACTGGTGTTGAATATTGGTCTCCTTTCAGCACGAGAAGAATATAATTTCAATACATATGTTAAGAAAAATAATGTAAATACTTATGTACTCATCTTATACACCTTGTATGTACCAGAAAATTTGTTTGCTCACTTAATTAATATTTTGTACCAAAAATTTAACCTTGTCATTCTTCAATGTAATGTATACGTACAAACAAAACTAAAGTGTCTGTTTGATTTCGTAATATGTAACATTACGTCTGTAATACCCGAAAGGGTAGGCAGAGGAGTGCAGTACACTCCCATGTTTCACCACGTTACGTTCGCGTCTCATGGAATAGGCGGTGAGCCTATTGCCATTCACCGGCACACATCCAGACTCCGAGCCAGTACTCGAAATTCGAAATTTTCTATTAATTACTCGGAGTCTGGAGTTGTGCCCGGTCTATGGCGATAGGCTCAGAACTTATTCCATGGGATGTAAACGTAACTGGTGAAATGTGGGAGTGTACTACAATCCCCTGCATACCTCTTTAGGGATTACTGGCGTGATGTTACGTTTTTATCAATTTGCCTGTTCGGTAATTTGTTGGAATTAATCTTTGAAACCGCTGAACCGATTTTGATGGGACTTTTATTGGCGAGTGACAGGTGTAACTTTGATGAATGGTTATAAAAAAAGTATTGTGTTAAACGCAAAATGAAAGCATTACATACGTTTACAATACGGAGAATTTTTATGTAAACAGTTTCTTTCTTCCCCAAGTTTTGTCCCAATATCGTTAGTTTTACGTACAGTTGTTAGTTAGTAAAGTTTATTATTCATGTAGGGGCGTATATGTTTGCATGACTCGCGATACAACTTATTGTTATAGTCTATGATTAATTAAATACGCTCTCTGAAGGCTACAGGGCAATAGCTTAGAGAAAATGACTGATTGTGTTTCTGTTAAAGTTAGTCCTATTAGTCGATGCCGATCCGTAAATACATTAGTTATTAAATAACTTTCATTATAACACAGTAAAAGAAAAGTATAGTACATAAGTATTTATAATAAGTTAATTATATTAGTAATAATTTATTGTATTTATTGAGGCTCGTGTCACATTGTTATTATTATACTATCTATATGTGTATATGTATCTGTATATTATACTTCCTTTATGAGACGGGCAGAGAACACCACATTTCTCCCTATCCCTGCAGAGCCGATGTGCACTTCTATATTCATCCTTATTCATGTACAAAGGCCGGTTTCCGAGATATATTAGTTCTACGTAACATCACGTCTGTAATCCCCCAATAGGTAGGCAGAGTAGTGTAGTCCATGCCCATGTTTCATCAGTTACTATGCGATTGTATTCCTATACATTAACATACTGTGCACAAATCCAGTCTCAGAAGATAGAAAAATCCAATACTACTTGACTGGGGGATCGAACCTAGTACCTCGACCCGTAGTAGCGCGTGAAATTATTCGAACAATGAGGCCGTTATTTTACTAAATAAATAAATAAATTTGGATTAGTTCCCAAAATGGTGCTTAGGTTGAATAATATAAGCACCTACACGCCTTCATGTACACGTGTACAGAGTACTACAATTACACATCTTGTTAATTTAACGTAATGTCTCAGATTACATTACCTGTGCTGTTGTCTGCATTTGTGTTGGTAACGACGTTATTACTATTCAATTGACGTAACCTAGATATTGGAACCAAATGGCCATTAGACCCTATGACGTGTTAATCTTTGCATGATGCATGAAATGGATACGGAAATATTATTCAATAAATATAATTTTGCATTTAAAATTAATCTATTTTTTATTCTTGTTAATAAGTTAATTTATATTTCTGTAAATAAATTATTATAAATATCTGTTAGTAATCGCTTTATGAATATTTCTTATAAACAGTCTCCGCCGCGAACTCGCTGCAAGCGTCGGGAGCTCATGAGGAAGGACCTCGTACAGGTCCGAAACTAGTCGGGCCACTTCAAAACTTCTAGATAGATTTCGAACAAAGTGTTTTAATTACACTTCTTTGACACTTTTTCCTTGTCTTAAAAAAATATTCTATATCGTAATATAAATTTAAATTATTAAAGTTTACAAATTTTTTATGTTTAGCGATTTTTTAAGTCGAGCAAAATATATTTTTGCCTTCAGTTTTTTATGTTTTCTTCTCTGCACATTAAATATGTATATTGTAAATGTCATAAGCAACGCAAACGAAGTCGCGGGTATCAGCTAGACGTTTAAATAAATGTCTAATCGAACTTGAAATTCATTATAACAAATAAGTACTGCATAGATTATGTGAAACGCTTAGATTTTCTTGAATTCATTGTTTTCTTAAGGGCGTAATGATCTGTATATCAACGATTAAAGAAATTCTCTAAGCCACTCTTGCGTTTTTGATAAACATAAAAATTCTCTATTTGTATAAGAAATTTAGCTCTAAATTAAATGTAACTTGGGTTATTACTAGTAATTTCCATTAACATCATACGGATATGCTCAGGCAAAACAAACTAAGAACCTTTATACGAGTAGTAGACAAAATTAAAAGCTTCATAGTTATTCTCAAAATAATAAAATCAAAGTATTGACACTCACATAATCTATACAAAACATACCATCACGCTTGTATTTCCCCGAACAGGTAGACAGAGGGGTTTTTACGCCAACTTTTTAACAATTAGGTCTTACGACTCAGGGAGCAGGTGGTGAACATATTATAATATATATGTAGCTAAATATAGCGGCTAAAAGTATTTTTAAATCAACCAATCGCTTTTCGAAAGCATTAAATTAAATATTAAAAACCTGTTACGTATGTTTTCTATGTCAAACTAAGCAAATATATTTTTGTACGATGTATTTAGGTAGATGACATCATGCCGCTTAGAACACCGAAGTTTGCATAGAAATCGTACCTACTAGGTATGGTGCTTATATGATCTTCGTTAAGTCTCGATCTTTCCATTTGGTCATCTCTATATTTACTTATGACATGTACATATATACTTATGTTTGTGTATCTCTTTATGTACAATGTCTTGAATGGCCTTGGAAGGGAAATAAAATTTGTTTACTAGCTAAAATGATCCTTGTATGGCAAACTAGAGACATTATTTAATATTATTATTATACTGTGGCGCCCAGTCCTTTACGAGTTAGGCAGAAAGTCCCAAATTCCGAATGTTCTGTAATAATTGCGAAATAAATTCCGTACCATGAATGATTACAGTATTCATACATGATTAGTAAACTAATTGTTACTTGTTTTGTTATTTATAAATATTGAACTTCTATAACGTCAATTGTCTATTTGTTTGATTAAAATATGTCTATTTGTCAGTTCAGATTATTGCCGAAAGGGCTTTATCAATTTTGATGAAGTTTTCATAGGCAAGTAGAGAATACTTACACTGTATTTGGTGACTTTGGACATGTAATGCGAACAATTATAGTTCATATATAATTAATATAATATAATTGAGTTATTGTACACAAAAATATTGTTTTTGTAATTGTGAATATGCCCGGCAGCAAAATTTATATCTTCTACAAACTTTATCAAGGAC
>DWEC01003549.1:0-10514 GCA_018245735.1 Microceris miodesmiata
GTTTATTACTCTATTACCTTGTCACATCTTAATAGATCACATCAGTTTGTATCAGTCGAATCACTGGCAGCCGAAGTATATTGAGAAATATGCTTTCTCTGTAATTCATATCCCGTCATACCCTCAGCTTGTCATTGCCAATACCTAAGTTCAATTAGACTTATATCACAATGCTCAGCTAATGATCATCAATGATCCCATATTCCAACAGTGGAATTATAATAGGCCGATTATTATTATTAATTATATTGTTAAATGATCAACTAAGATGATCATTAAATACGTGGCTCAGGTAACTTCTGAGAACTTGGTGTCAGTTTGATATAGGCATGTATAATAAAAGATAATGGTTAAAATGATTCGTATTTAATAAAAAGTTAACGCTTAAAACCTTTCAATCGGCTATTTAAATACTATTTTCAGCCGCACCACCGACGTATAATTTTCGTTATTTTATTCTTACTTTCATTATTGAACTAATTATTTTATACCGGGCATAAAACATAAATGAGTATGTATATATTTTATTTACTTGAGATATATGCATATAATATTTTAAGTAAAGTGATTTATGATACACTGCAACACTGCAGCTGTTTTCAGAATGCTGTTTTTCATAGCATTGTCTTTGAGAAGCGCCACGATTACATTAAATATGTACTGGTACATATATCTAATACTAATCCCATATCTTGACATTATGGAAGGCGTCAGCTATTATTATGTGTCTGCGCTTTAAACTTACCTATAACTCTATTTAAATTCGTTCTAGATTTATAAATGACATGCGTACGATAGTTACTGTAATTTATTTTAAAAATTCATTCCCGCTATACAGTACGAGCAACGCAGAATAATACTAATGATTCTCATTTCCGTAACTACAGATTTAAACGCATAACTTCTCCTTTTTTCTATGTTTCCTCTTAATCTCTGCTTCCTAATGTGTGAATTCCCCCAAATCTTCAAATATGTTTGTCCATAATAAATTGTTTTCTCCGCCGATTATTTACACAAATCAAATGAGGAATGAGTTATATTCGAGGTCGACAATATAAAAAGTGCAGTCGAAGTTCCAAATTTCCACAGCCGTCTTATAGCAATACATTATGAAATGCAACTACAGTTTAACAGAACCAGTGTTGTGCCCATTGTGTTTAAATACATATCGCATCCTATCCATCCTGTAAAAAGTATATTTATAACTAATATTCGCCTATTAGTTTTTAAAAGTTCAATGTTATACTTAGGACTGTTATAATTAGTGTCACTTCAATATACCATGACGCATCTCATTACGCTGGTTGTCGCTATTGCAGGTCAACTGGTTCTTTTGTGAAAACATGGTCGCCATTCAATTATCCTTATTCATCCGGTCCTTCCCAAAATGTGGATTTCCCATTGTTACATTACATTAGCAGTTTTAAGGACTATTTCGGGTATTTTTCTTGGTCGGTTGGTTGATTCGGGTATTCCATCAATACAGATTCTCTCTAGTACAGAAATAACGAGCGTGCTCGAATCTCTCTGCACACAATAGAACACCACGCTTAAGAGTCGTATGTAGCCAATAATAATACATATTTTTCAATTTTTTTCTATTGTAGACAGAGAGTTATATTAGACGATCAGAAACTTAATAGTTTTCTGAGTACTACCAACGCAAGCCACTTTCGTCAAAAGACATTACTCTGGAAGTTCTACATACAAAAGTACATAGTACCTATATAGAAAAGTAGGTACATTTCTACGACTTGGAAAACAGTAACATCGGCCCTCGAAGACAGTTCCTAAGCGTGGCACATTATCTAAAACAACTTTTAAAAACCTATTACAATTCTGCGGATCATCGGATCTGTTCTTTTTCCTCTACGACCTATATAATATGTACATATACGACTATGTGCGTACGTCACAGAATAATGCAACTGTGTTATATTCGAATTCTCATGAGGTAATGGTAAATGTCTTCATGATTTTGAGTAAATAAGTAATTTTGAATAAATATACGAGACCCCTTGAGTCGTTTTCAAAGTACACTATAACGTAAGAGTTGTAAAGCTGTCTTTGTCGTGCCCCAACCTCTCTGAATAGAATATAAAAATAAGGTTGGAATAATACACTGCAGTGGTTTCATTAATATTATTTTGCCATAAAGTTCTATAAATGTATGTTCGTATCCATAATAAAAAATTACATCGAGCTAATATTTGAAATATGTTTATATTACGATTATTTCTCCAATCAACAAAAGTTAATGAGACTTGTGGGTTATTTAGTATTTTCGCATAACATTTTTATTTATCTAATAATCAGATCTGAATTCATAGCTTGTATAATTTCGACCCAATCCTTTCATCGTTCTATTGCTGGGTATACCTACATCCACAAGAGACCTCTCTTGTGTAATCGTAGAAGACTTAGAATACATACATTCTACTACAATGACCTACATGTAGGATAGCGTAGATTGTTAGCCAACCTATTCGTAGGCCGTTTTTAGCTGGTTATTAATTTTCTGATGTTGCTTAACTGACTCTAACTGATTAACACGTCCTTCGAAACACTGAAATACTAGTGAGCATTTGAGATAGTGAAAAACGATCACTCACGGAAACATTGATCGCGCCCGACTTGCTAGTTTTAGAAATCCTATGCATCGTACAACCGCGCAACGGCGTGAACTTTTCAATCTGATTCGATTTACAACTTTTCTTCGGAATTTTTAATGAGACAAGAACTGACAGTTTTGAAAAAAAACCGATAATTTTCGTACTTATTTTAAAAATATGAGTCGTTTGAGATAATTTACTTCCGCGAGCATATCTTGTAACATATTGTAACAATTGTGATAATACTTCGGTGATTTACCGTATAGCGCTTGTTTATTATTAGATCATGGCGTTTTAAGAATAAAATGCAATGAATTAATATTTTCAGTAGTGTCTGGTCATGAAATAACGTAATTATTACTTCAAACTGGCTAACCTTCTCTTGGGTAGCTTGATTAAACAGTCTATTCTATCCCAAGAAATATTGTTTTCGTAATAAACTAACTTCCAACAACTAGTATCTTTAGAATGTGGCTAGAATATTGCATCTCGTCACGTCCATTGACACATATATATATATATATAATTTGGTGCAATAATAATTTACCTTGGAAAATTGTTGTATGTATTTTAATTTAAAGAACCACGTATTAAAGTATTTCTATATATCTACAATTAATCCAGCGATGACCGCATGAGTTAATTAATATTATTACCCAACCGAATCACCGATTTTTCCTCCTCACACAATATATCTATATGCAATTAATACTGTCGTTAAAAGTGCTTGTTCTCTGAAAAAATTTTAGGTTTCAATAAACAAATTTTATTTTCAATTTTTTATTATACAAATTTGAGACAATTACGAGAAGTAATGTAGTATGTATACTTGAAATTAATTATAATAATACTTGTAACTCTTCTTGATAACTTCATTCGAATAGAAAATCAGAAATTTAAACTATGTATATAGTAGACTGAAATATTTAAATCGCCACATATTCCAAATGTACTATCATAATTTTCAACCCATTTTGTACGTAAATAAAACAAATTTGTATGCAAACATTCGTTTTCATCCATTAAAATAATATAACCTCCTTTAACTCAAATAAAAGAACTTACTGAGGACTATATTGTCACAGCAACTAATTTTCACTTACTAACTAAAACCGATGTTAACTTTTACTAAAACCTAAGTTTCACTTAAGATATGAATATTTCGGTCGTAATATTTTGTTTTCAATGGAGAAACAACATGCTTACACTATTTTTCAACTAACGAAGTTAGATAAAATTAATTATAAAATCAATTCTATAACTTACCAGATACTCCAGAATCATGTTCCACCCGATGATAAACGCGATAAACTCGCCAACGGTGACGTATGTGTAGGAGTAAGCAGAGCCGGTAGTGTTGGGGACGCGGACGCCGAACTCAGCGTAGCAAGCACCTGGGGGCAAAACATTTTTGAGATAGTAAATTATATTCTTCTACCTATATTTCAAGCACATACAATCAAGCACTGCGATTTTTACTTTTCATATTGATTTATAAGAGCCATTAAGCCAACGATAATACTCGAAGTCTCATTAGCTCGCCAACTTTTGCTGCCGTTCCATTAGTGAAGTGAAGTGTAGTGAAGCGAACAGTTGATTCGATGTTTAATACGGTGTTTATGAATTGGGTGTAGACATTGAAGTTATTTTTTTGGCAGTGTGTCCTACCCAGTTGAACTATCAGTGCGTGGATTTCATCAAGCCAACTTGCAAAATTGTGTTCATTTGTAGGTATTGTAGGTGGCCGCGGTTACCAAACACAGGTGGCTAAGACTGGCAAAAAATCTGTACTCAGTGTTTTAGAAGCAGTATGGGATGAAATAGCATGGCATCAAACGGTATAGGTTTAAAGAGTTCAGGATGGAATAGTACGGAAAGAAACGATATGAGATATTTTTCGTTATGGAATGTTGTTCGATATTTCAGGCAATCTCCGGTAAATAACCATAACGGCTGAAACATTTTTAAGACTGAAAAACCGTACAGGTAGAAGCGTTGATTAACTGTCGAAGTTGTAATCAAAGTTTTAACTTCAGACCAACTTTGAAGACGATTTCAGTAACCTAACGACATTAATTACTTGTCATAATTACCTGTCATAAACTCTCTGAACTTTGCATATTTAAAAATAAATCTGGAGAAATCGTATAGAACTTAATAAGGAGTTAATCCTATAATACCACAAAATATGCGTGAACGATGCTTGAACTTTAAAGATTACCTGTCTTATCTCTACGCAATATAGTATAAAATAAAACATGAATTTATTGAACCGTATGTTACACAAAATTTCTTGGAAGGTTTTATAACTGCTTCTTAGCAGTTAAGTTTTTCATTTCAAAAATTTGAACAAATACGTGATGCTACCAAAAGTGTGACACGCACTTATTGTACTATGTAATGAGATATTGTTGTGAGGAACAAGTGTGATGTAAATTTGTAATTGTGTTATTTCATGGGCTTTAGTGGCATTGTTGCAAATAAATGTCTTATGAAATATTATCGACTGTTTGCCTCGTTGGTCGAGTGGTTGTAAGCGCGGCTGCCGATTGGGAGGTCCTGAGTTCAAACCTCGGGTAGGGCCCCGTTGGATTTTTCTAATTTAGAATTTTTAAGAGTGCCTCGGAGTCTGGCTCTGTGCCTGGTGTATGGCAATAGGCTCACCACCTATTCCAAGGAACGTAAACGTAAATGGTGAAACGTGGGAACGTACTACATTCCTTTGCCTACCCTTTCAGGGATTACAGGCGCAATGTTACTTTTTATGAAATATTGTGCGTTTTACCAAATATTTGATTAATTTGAAATTAAAAAGATGAAATACTTTAGTCACCATAATTTACTTTGTCGTACAAAAGGAATGGCTATTGAATGTATCACAAAGCAAATATATAAGACAAATGTAATGGATGCAGATGTCGACGGAAGCAATTACTCGCTTATCGTGGCGATATAGGTCAAATACTGGTTGAAGGAGGAGTGAGATATGTCCATAATTAGCAAGCATGTATGAAAAGAGCGAATTCGGTAGGAGGGGCCAAATCTGTGAGGAACAAGACATATGCCAGTCAATACTCCATAAGGAATAAGGAAACTGGCGTAACATTTTTGATAATAATAGTGGCATAATAATTATCTTAAAAATGCCAAACACTTTTCACGCTTTCCCTAAATTATAAATGTATGATATAGGAGTTATTACTTCCAGAAATAAGAAAGCAAAAGTGAACGTAAGCATGTCTACTCAAGTGCAGAAACAAAAATAGAAGTTACAACGCTATGTTAAAAGTTAAAATGTAAATATTTCTAAATGCTTTTGTTAGATGCATCAACAAGTTATGCACATAGATAATATACACTTTCAAACACAAACAACCTCAACAATTCACATTACGAATTTAAGGAATTTTCACAAAGATGTATTTGTACAGTAATTTACGTAAAACACAAAATGTACAAGCGACACCGAGGTCGTTAAAAGGTCAGCAGTACAAAGACTGGGCAGAAGTAGCTTTTGTAGAGAACAATTGTCTGGTTTAAAATTCAAAATGGTCGTCGTTCACATCCGAGCGCTGACTGCGCACTTGTTGCTACGCCGCCGAGAAATCTTCATAAAGCCAACGTGGCTGAACTGCCAAGGGAATGTGGGTGAGGATTTGACGCTTACTTTGTCATATTTTATTTAAAAGTACCCAACCAGTGTTTTCCGGAAAGGGTAAGCAGTAAGCGGTATTACATTTCCACTTTTCACCTATTATATTCTACGTCCTACTATCAAAGACGGTGTTAGTCCTATCCTATTCTGTCATACACCGGGCTTAAGTCCAGATTCCGTGTTAATATGTCACATTTAAAGTTCCCACATTTAAAGTTCACAATCCCAATAATATTTCGCCCGGCCCAGGGGTTGATCCCAGGAAATCTTGCTTAGCTATCGCGGATTTAATCACTAGACTAACGAGGCATTCAATTGATTTAAAAAAACGTTTTTTAAACTAAAATGTACAAACAACAATTGTTAATAATACACATTAAAAGCAAAAACAACAGTTCTAAAAAGACATACCCAAATAAAACAGTAATATGTAGATAATAAAGTTAAATGCAATGTACGAGTATCTACTCTATGTACGAGTATCTATTCTACTATCTAGTATGAATTTTAATATGAACAATAATAATTCAAAATGTTAAATTTTACATTTTGATATAGTGCGTGTGGTTACCGTTTACCCTCATTGGGTATTTAAGGTATATTTAGGCAACACTAACATAACCACCGAGGTAAGGTGCCTGTACAATGTTATCTATTATCGTAATGTCAATGTCACTAGTAACATTGTACGTAACGCATTTATTTTTATTACTCTCACAGATTTATTACTCTGGACACTTCGCGATCTCTAATTTCTGTTCGTTCCCTCAACTCGGCCGAATTCTGCGTTTCCGCGATAAGACCGCCTTTTATACTTTGAGCTTCAGTAATTTGAGAGAGATTCACTTTGAGATACAGTAAATACGTAGAATGTTATTAATTATTTGTATGGTTGCTATTATTATCAAAGTTAGTTCGAACTTCTATGGAGCAAGGTAAATAAACTTCCACACAGTAAGGATCTCTGCCTACCCCCTAAGGAGTTGGCGTGATGATTTAATAATAATAACAATTTTATAGAACTGAAGGATGCCTTATGACACAATAAGGTTTTAGTGAGTGGCGTTTATTAAGTGGCATATTAATAATGGCAATAATTATGTGGAAGGCAAAAGCTCTCATTGGAATCGAGTTAAATGGATTAAGATGAAATTATGCTGCGAGCTATTATGTGGTTACTGTGCGCTACATGGTATGTGCTACGTGGAAATTAGTTACGTACGAAATTATTATAGCTAACATGAGAAAGTCTTATAGTAATTTGTCTTGTAGGAAAAATGAAAGGCGCATGCATTACCATAGAAGTTGTAGGTATTGCAAAATGACTTGCATTACTGTGTATGTTGTGTAAATGATAGCTGCTCTGTAGGATTTTCAATATTATCAATATTTAATAGTGACAAACCACATATAATCATATGGTCGTCCTTATTTATATATCTTAAAAATTATTTATCAAGACTTTCGATACTATTTGTATCGAGTGAGACACCCGTATACGATATTATAAAACTGCAAGTAGTTAAGAAAAATCATTTATAATTCTTATTCCATTCTAAAAACATAAACAAACGTAGGTAAACAAGGATAATTATTTAAGAAAAGGCGTTAATAGTGCGATATGATTTACCTCTGAGATATACATACGAGTGTAAGGTCATAGTCTATCTCATACAAATCTATACATACATAATAGTCTATCTAATAGTCAAGTTTGTTAAAATCGATTTTAAAATAATTATCGAATGGACAGGTAACGAATCTAGTCAATATCGATTTGTCATTCAGTTCTAAACTATGTTTAATGTAACGGGCTACAAGGTCCACGTTAACTAAAAATCGATCGCAAAATTAATTAAAACGTAGGTACAAACGGAAAAACGAATAATTGCAATTACGGTAATGGTAAAGTTATTATCGCTAGGTGTGATGTCAAAAGGTACAATATAACTTCAAATATATAATCATATAAGGTTTTCTATTTGTTTGATGAGAAACCATTCTGCTACAAAATATAATGTTCGAGTTCTGTGGAGTTATGAAATTCGTATTTGCCGTTTGATAGTAGCGCTGAAATGCAGCTGACCTCGGGAGCAAATTACAGTTGAGTGACAATCAGACCCCCGGCGACTTATAGGTAATTCGTTTTAAAGGCATGACTCGTGCTGCGTCTGTTCGATTTAGCCACCAGTGAAAATGGAATGCAGACACAAAATATGATATGTTAGGAGTCAAAAGATTTTATTTTTTTTAATCTTCCATCTCACGTTCGATTGTATTGAACTTATGTATCCACATCACTTATGTTACTTGGTTAGAAATAATCTAGATCTGAATTCTCTTTCACGTAATACATCGCTTTATTGTTGAGGAAGATGCGAGGTAGGATAAAGTTTTTTAGTTTGTTTTTAAACACTAAACTTGTAACATATCTTATATTACCTAATCAGTAAAATTAAGTATTTGCCATAAAAAGGCTGACTAATATATTTTTTAATTAATTGTAATATCAAGTAATCCCTACTGCGTATGTACTCATATATTTCCCCAGCTTCACTAATTCTCAAAGTAAATATAAAAATGCATGAAAATGCATGATATTAATGAAAATTTACATTTGTAACTTCTTCGGGCTTCTTATACAAGTATTAATGAATTTGCTATTCAAACTATTTATTTCAAACAGTGCTCAAATAATTAATTTTTTAACCATGAACATTTAAATTGTTTTAGGTTTCACTAGCCCTGTTACTAGTTCATTGTTTCACAGTATATGTTTAGTTATGTTCACATTTAGCGGCAGCTAAGAGATTGCTTCATATCACCCAGTTTAAATTTAATCTCAATCATCAGACGAATCTTTCGCTACCGCTGTGCCATAAAAATGCTTATGTATAAACATACCGGAAAAGATGCTGGCCATAGCAGCGATGATGAAGCTGAGGGCCACTCCTGGGCCGGCGTACTTGCGCGCCACCATCCCAGCGACCAAGTACATGCCGGTGCCAACGCAGGAGCCGACACCCAGCGATGTCAGATCGAGCGTGGATAGGCAGCGCTGTGAAAGAAAGACAAGATTAGTGAACAATGTCGTGAACCGGACTTAAACTATAAATTCTATGTCACCATATACCACAAATATTTACGAAAATATTAAATTTATGTCAAACGTTTGATAATACTTTATAAACATGATAATTCCACGTGTCACGCCTACAGCCTTCTATCGAAGGGATAGACAGAGAAGTAGAGCAAACTCCTACAATTGACCAGTTATGTTATTACGTCCTACCACGGAATGGTGGGTGAGCCTGTTGTCATACACCGGGACAAGTGCTGATTCCATATTACAACTGGAAAATTCCACATAGAAAAACGACTATTACTTTGTCCTACTTGGGAATCGAACCCTCCCGAGTTCGCTAAGGAAGACAACCAACTTTATATAAAACGGAATAAAAGGCTATTTTAAAGTATAATCAATAAATATGTTATAAAAGCATTTGAAACGTTAAAATTTCCGAAGTTGCGAAGTCACAGACTTCGCATATATTAAAAGTTGCTAAAAATTGTGACTAAAAACGTTTACGCTTTATGAATGAATTAAAATAGACTCAAACATCATTGAAAAGTTTTTCGTAATGTATGCTTTGATAATAATTTTCAAACGAATGTTTGTAGATTATTATTAGTCACGTAATCGAGAAAAGCCTTTTTCAAAATTAAAACTAAACACAACTCATGCAGAACTATAATTATAAATTCATGTTTTAAATAAATCGATTTTTGACACGGTTCTACAGTCACAGGTCACAAAGTCGGTCAATTTTTTATATATACAAAGAAGTTGGTTCCTTTAAAAATTGACGTAACTGACAAACAGCAGAATTACTTATGTTTCTGTTAAATATTTAATATTTATTCACCCAGTATTTACAAATATTTTACTTAGTTCACATTTATTAAAATTTACTATGATTGTTATTAATGTTACCAGTTATTAATGAAACATTTTATATTTGAGTATCTCATACATACACAATGATGTATGTTTTAATGAAGTGATCAAAAGTTTTAGGAAAGTTGAAAATGGAGGCATTTCCTCATTTAAGGGCAGGTAACACGAGATATTGATTGTTTCGTTCGTCGAGTGACTGGGAGTTCTGGATTCAATCCTCGGAATGAATACTACGGGTTTTCCAAATTTCAATTTTGTAATATCAGCTCAGACTTTGTATTTGCGCTCG
>DWEC01003550.1:0-10514 GCA_018245735.1 Microceris miodesmiata
TTGATTCATCAGTGTAAGTTCCTTTTTACCAACGAACATTATTTGATAATTGAAAAACCTATATTTCAAGGAACATTGTAGGCCCGTTTACAATTTTCACGTACATTTGCATACACAATAAAGATTTTTCATTTATAATTGGCAGCGCGAACAGAGCCCGTAAAAAGAGCGGGTTGCGCGCAATGTTTTTGTTTACCGGCCCCTATGCCGCTCGCCGCAAACGTCCTCCATGCCCATGCTGTGTGTTTAAGTTTATAATTACCACTAAATTTTAATTAATATACCGCCCAAATTTGCCGTCTTTATCACTGTGCCTTTGTAATTCGTTATTGAGTGAATGTGCATTTACTACGTTACCAGCAACTAATTAGAGTAACGGGAAGGCGAAAAACAAAAGTGACTCGTCCAAAGGTCCCGCTATTAACTGTTGACGTTTCGCGACATTACATTACAGAAATTAGAGCCCTCAAATGAACAATAGTGAAAAAGGGTTGTATTTTGTGTGGGTAAATTAAATGGACACATTACAATTCGTACAGTACGCAGTGCCCGAGGCGAGATCGGGCACAAAGGGGTCGAGGCGGGTTCTATTATTGAAAAGGGGGTGATCAAAGCCAAACGATACGTTCCCATATATTGTAGTCCTTTTTCTATTTCTGTTTGTACAGGTGTTTTTTGAGTTCCCATTCCGAGAGCAATGTAAAGTTATTACTGCGTTGTATTGCCGTGCGTTGTTCCATTCGGTATGAAAATGGTTTTAAAAATCATGAAAATGTACGACTGCCGTTTTGTTGTGTTGTTCCATTTTTAACTTCATTGTTTGTTCCACGTATCCACGTCCATTCAATATCATTTGTTATCACAAAATTCATGGTATTTATAGCGTAGGTAGGTACTTGCGCATTCGGCGATACGAATACAATGTCGTTTTATTTTCTCAAACATTTCCAAGTATTGATCAAGTTTTTTTGAATTTTAACAATCTATCTGTACAATACTTTCATAGATAATATAACTGTTTTATATTTTAATGCTTCTTCAAATTTTCGTACATGAAAAGTTTTATTTTGTTAAAGTTGGTTCTAAGTGTGACACACTAGATGGGTCGAGTATTAAGCAACAAAGTTCAGCGCTCTCATCTCTCTGACTAGTGACCAGTTGGGACGAAATTTTGTTATTGTTTCTATGTTACAATGAGACGTCAAATGATCTTTCTATAACTATATATCTAGAAGGTGTTTATGACAATTTTGCGACTTATTCTCTCAATCCTCACGGCAATGGTAGATTTAGACCAGTAAGTAATAATAGACCGGTATATAATAAGTACTATATTTAAAAAATATCTATTTCACTATAATCTGTCATTTAAGCGCGTAGGATTTTTATGATTTTTCTTCACTATTATGGCGATGACTTTCAAAATTAACTTAACGCACAACTTTCATCTTAACTCAAGGTCCTCAAGATATAAGACATATAAAAACTACTGTTTAATACTAGTTTGTACTATTTAAAACGGTTTCATATTAGTGTAGGCTGAAGTTAATGACGTGTGTTTCAAGCACAGTACATAATAATGGATCGTTAAAATTGTAAACACGAATCAAAAATAAAATACAGCAACGATAATAACAAATGGTGGTCTCAGTCCATCAAATAATGATATTATCAGTCACTTATCTTTACCGTGCGCCCGCCAATTAGCAATGCTCACATTTCGCTTAAAAGTATGGGGTAAGAAGGCTGAATGTCAAATGTTTTGGCTTTCTTGATAACATGAAGTTAAAAGCCATAACTTCGGTCATATTTCTGTACATGTATCTGCCGAAAATTATATTGCGTATTGGGGCTGTGAGAAACAAAAGAATCACTTATTTTATAAGCATGTATCTATACCAGCTTATGACGTATTAGACGTTAATTGGGCGTACACAATAATTATGCTAAGGAGGAAAAAATCGCATTTTAAATTCCATCGATCAAGTCAACGCCGAGACACGGAAAGCATCAGCGGCATAATATCCGAACAAACTCAAACTCCCGCAAAGTTCCCACTCAATAACGTTAAAAATGAGCTCCCAAATAGCAAGAAAATTGTTTTTCCGCCCAACAACATCAGCCCGATACATTGGCAAAATGAAAAGTTTCCCCATCAGCCACTGACACGTCGATTGGCGTTTACATCTTTGTAAAAGAAATTGTTACAGATCACACAAAGCAACATAGACCTTAAGCCGATGGCCGGACGTCCCAAAAATCGCTTTTTCTAAGCCTTTGATGGAGTGGATGTTTTCCTACTGCCATCCTGCTATTGGTAAGCAATCCATCATTTATGGAAGTGTGAAAGTAACAAAGACATACGACTAGCATCAGTACGCTCCCACAGCGGACTAGGATAACATGACACGTTCATACACTGGACAGTGTGCGGCTACGTCAAGTGTAACATTTCTGAGCGGCTGCCGGTGAATAGATTCGCTTATTGATATCCGTGTGTAAGAGGAGTGATAGGCGATCTGGGCGGGCGTTCCACACATGTATACAACGTGTAATTGCTTTCATTAACATGCCGAGCCTTCGAACTGCGTGGAGAATGCCCCAATAATTAATCGGACATAAACGCTGATGGAAATCCGTTTATGGTTCATACCGTAAGGGAAGGTATTGATATCGTTACTTCTCACAATTTTGTACGGTTTGTTACATATGTTGTTAGGTATGAACACGGCGAGCATTTAAACTTTTAATGACTACGGACAGACTCGTAAAAAACCATGAAATGTTTAATTTATGGAAGCGAGTTAATTGAACTGTACATCTTCGTTATTTGAGAATAACAACACAATATCAAATATTAATTTAATTAAAATTAATTGACGGTAGACATACTTGATAAGACGGGATTGTGTTACCGTTATACGTAATATCTTATGAAACTTTAATGATTTTTTCATGTGATATGTACATGGATACGTCTAAAGTTACTTTATGAAAAGTGTTACAGAGCTGAAATTACAACGTGCTCAAAAACATTTATCATCATCATCATCATCAGTCTACTCCCCCGTTCACTGCTGGAGATAGGCTTTTCCCAAGGTGTGTCACAATACCCGATTCCATATATGTGTATAATTAAATAAAACCGATCTTCTATACATATAAAAAAACACTGTAACGGATTGACGCACGATACTACCAGAAACGGCTTATCCGATGTGAATGCTGTTTTCAGGATTATATTGTGATGGGCTTCACTTAACATTTAGTGGTTATTCATTTAAATCGGTTAACAAATGAAGAATTTATGTCAATTTATGTCAATCATCACGTAATATGTACCAAGAAAAATAGAGCTCAGATCTATATGAACAATCATCATATAATCATATTAACGAATGCGATGTACGTAGCGATGTAAGTGAACGCGATGCGGCCCCGCGTGGGGAGGATACGAATTCGCGGGCGCAGCTAGTTCTAAATGTTTTGAAGTCCATACTTTCTCACTACACTGTTAATCTTAGCTCTATGATATTATCCGATGTAAATGTATAAAGTCACGACAAAAGTATTTAATACTTAAAAGCATAAATAACAGTTATCATTCACAAGTCTATGGACACCACTAGACTAAAATTGCGGCTTTGCATTAGAAACTTGGAAAAAAATTGTCAATCTATTACAAAACCTAAAATGATTTACGATAAAACCTTTACACGAATCCTTAATTGGTTGAACCAATGAAAACGCGGATTGCCCAACACCCTTAATAGTAAAAAGAAATGGCGTTGGTACCAGTACATATTAATAGGGCAGTACAAATGAACAATTTCAGCCGCGGCTAGATCACGGCCGACTAATTTATGTTCAATTTCAATTTTACAGTCCATAAGTAGTAAAACTTTATTATGAGTACTAAACTGAAACTTTGGTCGCTATTTCAGCAATGAATTTTTCGTCCAATTAGTATGGAAGCTTGCGGAAGTTGCACATAGAAAGTTCGACTCACCGTGATAGTCTTATTAGCTAATTAATAGAAACTTTTCAGTTACTTGGTCGCTTGCAGTGTTTTATTTAATATTTTGAAAATGGGAAGCCTTTTGTCGCTAAGCGATTTCTATGTTTCGGTAGCACGTTTGAAGATAAAATGCAATATTGTACCTACTTCATTAAAGTCCGTTAATTATTAATAGTTTTTCTTTTCGTCACTCAAGTTGTTGCAAGCACGATTGCTGATCAAGAGGTTCTGGATTCGAATGCCGGATCGGGTATTATTATAATTTTTTAATTTAGATTTTTTAGTACAAATTTTTAATAGCGGCTCGGATTTTGATTCCGTGCCCGGTTTATGTCAATAGGCTCACGCCCTTTTTCATGGTGGGATTTAAACGTAATTGGCGAGATGTGGGAGTGTACTACACTCTACTGTCTATCCCTTCTGAGATTACAGGCGTAATCTTATGCTTATGATGTTACATTATCTTCTCATTTGTCCACATAAACATTTCGGCAAAACATTTCCACTTTTATATGTATGTTTTATCTACATATGATAGGTATGTGAATATAAAAACTGTACATCATTTGTTATTAGTCTAGTTTCATTATTTTATACCAATAATACAGATCCTTCTGACACTTATAGTAGTGGTAGCATCACTTGTTTGATTTTGACGTACAAAAAGTGTTCTTATGAACCAATATTGAATAAATGAATTTGAATTTGAATTTATACGATAATGTATACGCGTTCCTTTGAAACTTTCTGATAAAATTTAGTACTATACATATTGTGTTGTATACTTGAAGTGTTCGTTAAAACTTTTGTTACGGGGATATACTTGTATGTAACCAAACAGTGTCATCTTTAGCTAGTTGAATAACGGGAGTTTCCACTTTGTTAACTATAAGTTGGTCTTGTATAGAATTAATTATCAACAAGACAGCGCTTACCACTTGCCTTGCAGTTTTTGGATGAGAATGTCGAATACTCCTAAGTGTTAGAACTAACTTATTTATACTGTTATTATGCAATCGCGTCTGGTTGTTTACAGTGTAGGCAGAGATCAACGATGTACAGAATATTCGGTTTACACTAATAGTTAACGATTAGATTAACGATTAGAAGGTATAAGGATTAACTTTTAATAGTTTAACGTTTTATTTTCATGGCAATAGAACGATATATTTTACATTTACAATTTTATTTATTCCATACGCAGTCTGTGTCGGTTCAATGAAAATTCGATAAGGATTCGCATCACTGATAATAATAATAATAATTTACTAAATAGGATCAGACATACGCAAGTAATTATCAACATCAACCGTAAGTTCATGTATAATCGGAGCTACGCGATAACCGTCTTGACACCAATTGGCAATGAAACAATGGGTTGGTGTAATGAAAGAAAGAAAGAGAGGCTTTCCTTTTTTACTTACAGTTCTGGAAAACAAACAAAACCTTAATAATGTAATAATAATGCATACATACAGTACACTTTTCATTGAAAAGTAATAATTACGGATTAAGCATTTATTAACAGATTGAAAATTTTTGGAATTCAAGTATCAGAAAGATCTTTCTTTCTTTCTTTGTTTTATATAGTAACCGTTTCGCTTGTACTCGATAGCACTAACCTGTCCTGTCTAAATCTCAGATAGCCTCAAATCTACATACAGCTCTTGCTGGCGGGATAAACTCCGTGTGTCCCCAACAACGTCGTCATAATCCTGTTGATATAGGTACACAAACTACCAGTTTGTATTAACAAGAACTGGCTCTTCTATGGAATTAGTTAGGTTTTCATACCAAGCTAAGTTTAACTTTTACTTTTCATACATAAATTGTACTAAGAGACGTTTTGTAACGTTACGGTTATATACTGGAGTGAAGATTAAACGTTTGGAAGTGCTTTTTTATTCTTAACTAGCTGATACCCGCCCTCCCGCTGGACGTAAAATAATTGAATTATACTTGGATTCATATTATTTTCATTAATCACATGCAATTTCTAATAAACTTGAAGGCATACCAAGGATAATCCTAACGCGCCTTTGTTGTGTTTTGATTGACGTCAAATGTTTTACAGTTAGGGACAGAGTGGTTTGTATGTGAATGGAAAATTGTTGTTTTTACTATTTTCCTCGTATTTTTTACGTTTTTTTCTCTCCATAAGAATATTCCTTACACGAGTACTTCATGATATAGGTACAACAAAAAGAAATCCGCTAAATCGGTTCAGTCGTTCTCTACTTTTACGCTTAGCAATACATTTAGCGATTCGTTTTCGTTAATGGTCACTGTGGTATTTTAAAGGACAATGTTCTTGTAAAACATTGTTTTTGTGTGTCTCATAAGGTTGGGTCAGCGCACGCCATGTAAGCGTTCACGAAGTCCATTTTCGGGGACCTATTCGTAAAACAATAACATTTAAAAAATGGGAAAAAAGTGGCTTACATTCATTCCCAGACCCTCAAGTATTTTTATATGAAATTTCATCACAATCGGTTCAACGGTTTGGCCGTGATAACGTCACAGACAGGCAGACAGACAGAGTTACTTTCGCATTTATAATATTAATATGGATATAGAAGATATAGACACGTTACAACATACATATGTATGATAGCTTGTTACATATATACGAGTACCTACTATCAAATAAGAGGCTATGTTTAAGATTTGTGTTAACAAAATATTTATCTACTGTTTTAAACTCAACTCGTATGCAAACTCGATTACATATTCAAATTATGGTGAATTTGTTAGCGATATATTTTCAAAGGTACCTAAATTTTGTATAACAAATATGAAGAATATAATAATGTAATGAAGTATTACTCCGCTTTATTTATACAATGAAAGTTGGATACCCGCGAGTTACGTGGAATGAAAGTTTGAAATGAATCCATTATAAATGTATGCACTGATTTATTTAATACTTTTGTGGTTTTTATGTTTATACAATTATATATTTTTACATAATGTTTGCACGAAGTTACGTAACTTAAAATTAACCTTTGATACATACAACTACAGCATAATTAGGTACATATAGAATAGACACGGGTTATTATATATGTCCATCTGAGTTGATATTTTTTTTATACAGCCTATAGATTCTCTCACGTCGAGGACGAGTCACTATTAGGGCTAACAGAATTGCTGGTTTCTCAGGAGAGAGGTGAAGAAAGGCGACATGAGGGAAGGCGACTTATCAATCAAGACGAACTTAGTACGAGTCTACAAAACCTTATCCATCTTCATCGGACAGATTTCCTTGCGATTTTCTACAAGATATATTTCTCAAGGTGTACGCGACAATTACAACGTCGGATTTCCCTTAGATCTTATCAAACATCGAACGTCCAAGCGTTCGTCGACATGACACTCTCATGTTATTTAACTGCTAATTCCAGATCGAACACTAAGTTCTGTATTATGGCTTAAAAGTAAAATTTTGCAGCATTTATGTTTTACGTGAAATATGAGGACTCCAGAAGTCCTTATGCGTGTGTGCAAAATACCTATAATATAAACTAATTTTCTTCAAGGGAAGTTTGTTCAACTATTATCTGTTAATTGCCATTTAATTATTCTGTGATAAAGGATTACTCGCTATGTTTCGGTAACAACGCACATGTAGGTACAGTTGTCACATACAGATGTGTATAAATTCGAGTTTACGGATTGAATGTTATATTTGAGAGGCCGCAATATAACTTTTAAATTAATGTATGACGGAGGAAGCAAGCACGAAATTGGGTTATGCTTACAGAGATAGGATCGTCAAGAGGAAAACACTTTTTCGACGTTAGAAATAAAAAGTTAATTTGCCCAATTTCTGTTTTGTATCAGCGTATAGAAGTTTCTGGAATTTCTCGTATTAAATTGGAGTTAAGTGAATTGTTTTGCCCGAGACATACTTCTCTTATATAATGTTTTTATATGCGCAATAAATAGCTATTTGCAATTTTTATGTGGGTTGTATTTAAAAGTAATGTGAATCTATTAATAATAAATCGCAAAATATTAACTGTGTATATTATTACTATAAAAGTTAACAGATCACTAGCTATGTCGAACTCCCCATATAATAAATAGGTGGTAAACCTATTGCCATACACCGGGCATAAATCCGGACTCCCGAGTCACTACTACAAATTCTAAATTCGAAAGGTCCAATAGTAACGGACCCGGGATGTGAACCCAAGACATCCCGATCGGCAGTCGCGCTTGCAACCCATTCCACCTACGAGGAGATGATAAGTATAGGTACCTAAGCAAAATGGCAAACAAATTTTTAAATATCTTTAACTTGGTAATAAGGCAGACGAACGACCATATGGTAAGTGGTCACCACCGCTTATTAACTCTAAAACAACCGAGGAATGGCCCATGTTTAAAAAAAAAACATCATTTATATATACATACGAGTAAGAAAATATATATCAATTATTTAATTCTGATACGGACATTCAGTAACTCTTTAATTCCGAATGTAACTTTGCAACGATGATATTTCGAGAAGTCAAACCTTAATTTCATTTGCGGTGTTGTGACGACGGAAAAGAAATTTCCTAATACAATATTTTGTATTGTCTCGCTCCCCGCGCAGACGGCGGCGGGCCGATAAACTTTTAATGCGTTTTTCACTTCGTCATGGAATATTTCAATCGTCTTAATTAGACGAAGAGGCGAAAAGATTTGGTTATTCAGTTATAAAATCACTTTGTACGGTTCACAATCGTTTCCGAATCGGTTGCATTAGAAAGAGGTTCAGAGAATTTTTTTTCCTTTTATATTTTCGGATTTTTTATATATTCGATGAACAGTACTTAAACGCAACATTACGCCCGTAATGCCTGAAGAGGTAGGCAGAGGAGTGTAGTACACATCCGTGTTCAAACAGTTACGTTAAGTACCACCACGGAACAAAGGGTGAGTCTTATGCCATACATGCGGCATAGATCCCGACCCCTAACCATTACTAGGAATTTCTACTAGAATGTCTAAATTAGAAAAATTCAATAATACCGGGAATCGAACTCAGGACCTCTCGATCAGCGGTCGCGTTTGTCACTCTTCGAGTAATAAAACAGTCAACGGTTGTAAGTCGTAAAACGCTTATTAATTAGAAAAAACATGATATTTTAACTTTATACAGACGCCGCTTACTTTAGTGCTGACTTACAACGTTTTCCCGCTGGTTGCAGTAACTTGCGCAACTTTATCAACAACTTACTGGCAAATTAGAATGCAACCAAGTTTAGTACTTACACTTTGTTTATTTGAACGGCGTATCAAGACCTTAGTTGACCGAAATTGTATTATACATGAATATGTCATACTCCATGTACTTTCATACAAAATTCTCTAATTTCCCCTCACGTTAGAACTTCTGAAAACACTTTGTATAATCTATTAAATAAATTAACAGAAGAATGTCAAGCTCCTATTTCGTTTCTATTTTCTAACGATAGTTCAGTGTTTGCAAATTCGCAATAACTTCAGTTCGCAATAAATTGTGATGTGTAAAAAAGCAATTGTGATGTAATTAATGTGTTGCACTCGCGTCATTTCTTCATGGGTCAAATAAGAAATCTTTTTTAACGTTATGCAAAGCGTTAAATATTAAACTGATCAGCTGTTATAAAAATAAGAGAAACGATAAAGCTAGGTTCACATCGTTATCCAATGAACTCCGTCGTTTAGTTTTTTAAAGAGGAAAGTCTTTCGTAGGCCTCCTCTCAGACACAGGGTTCATAGATTATACCAGCACACACACACACACACATACACACACTACCAACCTTTCATCGTCCACTGCTGGACATTATGGAGAGCACTCGTCGATTTAAACCTCAAGAATTTGTCTGTTCGTTGTCTTGGGGCCAAGAGCATGCTTTTATTATATTCTGTGCTTCCGAGAGTGTTGCTCAGAAATGTTTCATTGATTTTTATTTTATATTTGGTATTTTGATATGCAGTACTGATTACTCAATCACTATAAATGATCTGGTCATTTTCTTGACACTATTCGACACCAGTATCCCTGTGATATACTTCGCTAGAAGGTCAACGCCTCATACAGCGCGTTCAGCCAATCGTCTAAAACCAGATGAACAGTTTTAAACTAATTCAACTCTGGAAACTTGAAAAGTTCCGATGTGTACGTCTTCAACATTTGTGTGTGGTGGAAAGTACGAGTGAAAGCGTTGTTTGAAACTCCACTGTAATATATTTCTCACGACTGAACTTCAACACATTATTTGATGACATGTTTCGATTGCATGAATATATTTGTACCACGTTACACGTATTTACCGGTTTCATTACTGCCGTTACATGATTGAACGATGTTATATATACGTATTTTTCCACGGAGAAGGTTTGTATAATATGCTCATTGATGCCACTCGGCACCTGGTGGAGCTGCAGAGTAGCAACTTCTGCCCCGTTCAACCGATTGTCATGAAAACCAGTATGACCATGTATTTTTACACAGGGG
>DWEC01003551.1:0-10512 GCA_018245735.1 Microceris miodesmiata
TTTGTGCCCTGTTTATGGCAATAGGCTCACCATCTATTCTATAAGACATACACGCAACTAAATGTGAACATGAAATGTGGGAGTGCACTACACTCTTCTGCCGTATTATCAGGATATACAACCTTTTATCCTATTTTGTGGCAAGGGTTGCCGGATACTTCTCAGTTTTCAAGTCGGTATCAAGATCCATAAGAAATGTTTCCGAAATCTTAGAAAGAACTGATGTGAAGGAGGATTAGTCCATAGCATTAAAATAGCTAGTAATAGTTACACAAAAATTACAATTTAAAACTTACCTAAAGTTAAATACATTATGGAACAACATATTCCTAAGGAAAATCTAAACACCTTTTTGGTATTTTCTCTATAACCCGTATAATTAAGGTGATCCGAGGAAAAACAACTTTCATAAGCGTATAATAAAAATACGAGTATGCCAAGGTACGATGAGATGAAATAAAAATATGGAGAATTTTATTTCACAACAAATATGTAGTCATAAAAAAGTAATGAAATTCATGTTTCTTTATAGAATACCTTTGCGCAAGTCGTTTGAGAGATATTGTTTATTTATTTAGATTACATTTTCAGGGCGAAAAAGCTTTGCGCTTTTCACGACTGTTCAGGAAGACGTAATTAACGGCAGATTAAAATTATTAAAATGTGTAAATAAAAACGAGAATGAGTTTTACTCTCTTGCTTATTTCAAACAGAACCCGAAGACGTTGTGTGAGATCATCATTAATTGATTGATGGCATCATATATCAATCAATTATTCGTATCTAAATCCATTATAGGTCGATCAATCAATTATTCGTCATTTAGTGGCTATGTCGTCCAATCCCTTGCGATCGGTTTAAAGATATAGAAATTCTTACGCAACGACACAAATATCGTTTTTAATAAAAATCCTTCTGAACCTAGGAATTTCTGTAGTTACTAGTGAAACGGTATTTGCGACTTTACAACCATTTATACAGATTAGAAGTAATTTTAATAAGTCTAACATGGCGTGGTTAATATGGCAGTCATAGTACAATATCTAAGAATAATCTCACAATTAGCGTCTGTAATCCAATTTTGACGGCCTGACTAGCTATAAATCTTATTTCCTGATATGTAGTTCGATCAAGTAATCTTGATTCCCTATTTACTATGTGAGAGAAAATTAATTAAGCATAGATATATATTGGCCAGTTATCGTACGATTCCAAGATGCATTGCAACGAATTGGTTACAACGATTAGTAGCGCTTACTTTATTACAATGTTTATTTCAAATATAACTTAATTTTCGACTCAAAAAATTTCATAATTGAAATAATAAAATCCAGATAGTACAATGTTCACAAACAAGACCCTCTTCATTGAAAACCTACGCAATTTAATTAATATTTAGAAACATGTCTACCCACGCACCGAACCTTTAATTACGATAGAAACCCGACAGGTTGAACCTTTTGTTAATGTCTTCAATTACCTAAAATTATATTTTAATGTGTATTTTAATAATACAACCTTTCAAATAACAAATATTTGAGCGTGTATTCAAGTAAATAGTATGTTTAAAGTTTCTTAGTATCAAGACTGTTTCAATGTGTTGTATAAATGTCGTCTTCTTGCATCTCGACCCATTTAGTCGATAGCGGAGTGAAAGAGGCCAGCATGGAGTTCTCATTACACGGTAAAAACTGCTCATGTGACGGTGACTTAACATCACTGATCTAGTTATAATTTTATTTTTAAAATACGCTCATGACATGCAGACTAGTCCTATCTTTATATGACACTTTAACTAGCAAGTTGGGTGTAAAACATTTTTAATGCTTCATTTGTTTTAATTTTATGCGTCAGTAATATTCATTAATATTCTAGCGACTGTCATGGTAGCCCTGATCATAATTACAACCGAAATAACAATGGAAAATATAGATGATCATCCAAAAGAGGTATCATAATTCTGTAATGCCTTGTAATGCGTCCATGTGTCTTTAAATTCAACTAGATACAGATAAATTTAACCATTTCCTCAGAATCTTAGCAAGCGACAAGTTCAAACTGAAAAACGATTAACACAAAAGGAAAAAGAATTTATTGCGTTCGCTGAAGAAAAACTTATTCAGCATTCGCAAGCGCTTGAACATCTTTTGAAGTTGGTGCATGAAGCTGTAAGCGCTTTAAGGGCACTAGCGGACAACGTAAGTCGTAATGTCGAAGAGCCAAAATTACCAGAGAAAGTGGAGTCCTATCATCAAGAGGCAGAAGGAAGAAGTGGAGATATCAATGAGGTATATGAACATCCAGTTGTACAGTTTGGAAAGAAATTACCAAAATATGGTGTGTTTTATAAGCATATGTTTATGAGGGTTCTAGGAAATCAGGCCGAACCTACACCTGTTGTCGCCAAAAACGTCAACTTTAGATGAGAGCCATGTAATGTAAAAGATCTGTAAAATGATAAAAGTAACCCAATTTCTTGTCCCTATTTAATATTTTTCTTTTACATTTGAATAAACGTATTCGAATAGCTACTGTGCTTTTTATTTTTATAGGTTTGTTGATGCAATGATCAGCTGAATTAATAATGTTTTTTTCCGATACGATTCGTGTTAGGAGAATATAACCTAACCTAACCTAACCTAACTTTGCATGTAAGATTTCTTTTTATTTCAGTCTCGTCGTTCTTTTGGTGGAAAACCTTTGATATTGCCATCAGCTGGTGTTTCTAACATCAGAGATGGTTCTAGTCAATGGTGTTCAGTGGCTGTTTTGTGTCATAGGACGACGGGACCTGCTTGCGGATTTGATGATAAATTTGGTTACGGGAAATTCGATGACTTGTGCCACATGCTTCAAGTCAACTGTTATTGGAAGTATAGTAAGTTTACCGTCATTTTTCTATTGTATGATTGCTTTGTGACATGATGCTTAGGCTTCTGTGATGTATATGTGTAGATGTTTATTTTATATGTATATTTTTATCAGAATTAAAGGCTTTCATTTCGGAAATGGGTTGAATATTAAGTCTTCCAGCATAATAAGTTAAGATGCATTTTTAGATCCTGGTCGTAAGAAAATTTAATTTTGATATATATTAACAAAGGCGAATATAATACTATCTTAAACAATGATATGCTTATGTTAGCTTATTATAGCAATGCTATTAAATTTAATTTTTCTGAAAGCATTAATACAGTTACTTATAAATAATGATATATACAATAATTTAAATATCCTATATTTAAATTTATCGATAAGAAAAAAATATTAGTAAAAATTACATAATGTTTTTTCTTTTCAGATTTTGCTCTTGTTCCTAATTGCAAGCCAATTCTTTAAAACTGCAACTATTATATTGCTCCATGCTACCAATGATTACATTTTTCGTTTCATATATTAAACCGTTAATGTTTAATTTTACGAAGATTATTATTTGATAGTTATTTATTTTCATCCCACACTCGTATGGAGCTCCTTTGGATTCGGACATATTCCTTCTTCTTCCTTGACATGCCTGAAAACTGAAGATATTTATGTATAAGTCGCCCTTGTAAGCGCGCCTCCATAATACTTGAAATAAAAAAACTGGTCAAATAAGAGAAATTTTGAAAAAAAAACACATGATGGTGTTTTTGCAATGGTGGGTAGTTTTACAACTTTCTTAACAAAGTTCAGCTATGATGCCCCAGAGCCAAATATATTCCTAATAGGTTTTTTAACACGCTTATTTAAATATGACACTCAAATGATTATAACAGTAGAATCAACAGTACACGAGGCATATACAATTACAAGCAAGTTTTTTATTATTAACCTTTTTCATTCTTTCGTTGTTAGACACCGGTCACTTCTGAGAACAAGAAATTTAGATTTAGGCTTAAGACGACGTTCGCCACGCTGGAAAAAGACAAACTAGTAGACTTTTCCAGTCTTAAGAGCATATTTTGAAAGAAAGAACAGGCTTATAAATCATACCATACCATATATGAGAATAAAATGCAATCATAAATTTTAGGATATTTGATTTAGTTTGTACGAAGTCAGCTTAATTTGTTGAGAGGGTTGTGACGTGGGTACAGATATGTTAGGGTAAAGAATGTCCTAGGAGGTGTATTATTTGTACATTGCTCTAGAGATAGTAGATGCTGTACTATAAGTTCAATCCGAGTACTTACCCATGTTATATTCGCACGAATACTCGTACAGGTCGCAAAGGTCTAAAAATGTTCTTGCTTCGTTGACAGATTTACCACAAATGATCACGGTGTCGTGAAAACATATGTATGCATGTTCACACAGCTTCTTTAATTCCGTCTGAAAAAATCTGCACTTTACTAACGACCTATGTGAAAAGATATTCATTGGTACTGTGCTTTTAATCGAAAAAATATATTGCGATATTTTTTCAACATTATTAAAGCTTACACTGAAATTTTGCAACTTACCAAGTGAGCTTTATCTCCCACTAAATGGGGACTTGTTAACTGGAATGATAAAAGCAATAGATACATGGACAAGCAATTCATTATTTTATGTTGGTGAAATATTGACAATATAATTATTTAAACTTTTGAACAGTGGCAACTCATGTCTCATGGTCGGTCTCGGGTCTCATGGTCTCATAATGAGTAATTTGAAAACCTTGATATTTAGATTGAAACAATAACCGGATGTCGAGAGGTTCAATTGGTAACATTTCACGGAACTGTTGTGAAGGTGTTTTGACCTTTGAATCAGTTATCAGAATGGCTGCAGTATATTGCTTTGAGCATTATGACGCACATATAGCACATTTTTAGAAAGTATTAATTATGTAAAAGTAACGAAAAAATACTTAAAAATCATTTACATATTTATATGTAGTTATTCTATCTATGGCTTTTACGAAAATACAAATAGACTAAGGCTGGGATTAGCTATTATGGGACAGTAGAACCATGTTCGCCACGGTACGTGACGGCGGATCAGCGGAATTAGTGGTTAACTTGACTTGAAAGATGAGAATGGATCATATGAAACTACTATAAATGAGTCTATTTCTCCATATTTATATTTTCGCCATATAAAATTTCTTTAACGTCGATTCAGTCTTTCAGTTATGAAAGTATAATCGTCGGACAAAATTACTCCAGGCTTATATTATTAGGATTATAAATTGTGTCTACCATAGGGCGAACAGATTTGTTCAGATACAATTTATAATTGGTTTTAAAAATCTGAAATTTTATATACCTAATGCTTTGTACGAAGTACCTTGGCACTAGCCATTTTATGTCGTACTGTAATATTAAGAAATAATAATATTTAATTCTATAATTATAATACTTTCTTATTCTCATTCAATATATAAATAGGCGGGTCCCTGAGATATTTATTCATCCCATGGGACTATTCAGGAACAGCTCTAAATTTTAATAAAGCGCCAACTAATTAATAGATCGATCAATCATCAAATCAAGCCACCCAATCTCCATCTAACAATGCAATCCAGTCGATCGATAGGTCAGTTATTCCCTGGGTTGTATGCTCGATCGATTCATTAAATGAGTAAGTGAACTGATTTATCGATATCGATTAAATAATAAGAAAATCAGTTCATCGATTGTTCTGTCGGTCATTTAGAATAACGTTGTCGATAAATTTGAGGATCTAATAATAGGTATTTCTTTTCGTTGATCCGTCGTTCAGTCTATCAATTGAAAAATCAATCAATTCATTGAAGGTACACTAAAAAAAATCGTTGGAAAATAATCTAACTTTTACGGAACATATTCAAGTTATATTTTATAGACATCCATTCGACTTTCAGTAGGTACAAATATAAATATTTAATTGTCCGGATATAATTGCTTGCAACTACGAGTAGTATGACGATAATTTAATTTAATTTTCTCTTTCCTAGTTTTTCACCAGTTGATGCCCCTAACTTCCAGCGCTTTTGTTATTATTTTAACTGTTTATTTTGTGTGCAAAGGAATACATATCAAAATGATCGAAAAAAATATACTTTGGCTACGAAATTTCTTTACGAATAATGTTATTTGTCAGCTAAAATATATAAATCATCTGGGTTAGTACCGCGAGAACAAGCCGACGTATAGTTGACAGTCACAGAACATGTAGTGCTTATAAAAATCGTTATCCCTTAAAACTTTAATCACTTTATACTAACTGAAGATATCGCACTAACTGTTTTGGATAAGTGCCGAATATCTAAGAAATTAAATTGAGAACGCTTAATTGATATCTAACCAATACTTTTTCCGTGATGCGCGTACAATGGCAGATGTCTACTTTTATTCAATATAAATGACTGTTTTGGGATTTAAAGGTTTTTAAATGTGCACATATGTATGTACACTGTGCAATGTGCATTCATATCATCTGGAACTAGGCTGCTTCAGTGCGACGTTTTCTATTTATTAGAGCGGAATAAGCGCGGGTAACGAGAACTTTAGTATTGTAGGAGCACATTTGTTGGAAATAGAAACAGTATGAATAATATTTCCTTTGAAATTAAATCTTTTGAACTGAACGTGCATTTTGCTTTAATACGTGCTTGCTTGTGGTATTGGTGGCTCGGAGACTGTACCTATTTGTGACCTGTGAATGTCAATGTGTGTGATTTATCATGTGAATGTCAATAGGCTCACCACATATTCCATAGCAGTCTATAGTGCCTATAGTGATAGGGTGCTGGGTTCAAATCCATGGCGCGCACCTCTTTGCATAAGTGCATTTTAAATGCACGCATGCATGAAACCTGGCACACCTTAGAATTTATAAACGAAAAATTTTAGGGTGCGTAAGGTCTGTCTATCTGCAGTTGTCATGGCAGACTATGGCCTTAACCCGTTCAAAATGAGAGGACACCCATATTCCAACAATGGAATTATAATGGGTCGATTATTATTACTTATAATTTCCGTAAGGGGACGTAAATGTACCTGGTGAAACGTGGGAGTGTCCGTCCCGACTACCCACCTCTTCCGGAATATGGCATGATGTTCGTTTATGTGATTGCAGTCCTTTTCATGTCTTACCAAGTCTTTAATTTCTTAGATCTCTATTGCAACTTAAATTACATAAACATTCAGATGAAATGTAGGATAATTGAAACGAATTTGTAATTTCAGCATTGTCTATATTATAGGCAGGAGAATGGACTTACAATTAAAAAGATCTTTAAACAATCCTTAAACTAGTAATTGTAGATTATATAAAAATATACTAGTAAGTTAGTAAGCTTGTATAAACAATCGTGTTTGTGTAACTTTGTGAGGCATATTATAAAGGGGTTATACAATTAAACTGCGATTCATACGCTGATTCATTCATCATAGAAGTTGTTGGTTGGACGGCGCGACACAGTCAGTATGGATTTATCATCTGGGCAGCTTGTTTGCCGATAATCTGTAAATTAAAGTATGTATTATATCTGGTGTTTGTGTTTGAAGAGAATAATGAATGTAGAAGGACCTTGCTGTTGCACTCCTATGTTGTAAGATAGCTGGCGTGAGGTTATAGTGATTATAGTAAGATGAGGTTTAGAAACATCTTATATTGCTGACTTCAATTGTCCCTGCGACACCTGTTCTTTAGTTAATATCTATAAAGGTTATAATTTTCTGCTAAATATTATAGTGGCATTTGGTAATTTTTATATATTTTCTTATAAAAATATTGTTACGTTAATATATTGAGTTCAAATATGAAACAAATTTTAATTATTATTTACATTATAATTATGAAGTGTAAGCAATTATAATTATTAAGCATATGTAGTGCACTAACTTCGTCGCCTTATACAGTTGAAGTCGAACATGTCGCACAGGTCTCTGAAGCCCATGACGTCACCAGCGTGACTCACCCCGCATATTGGCACACGGTCGTGGTTGCACACCTTGGCCATCCCGCACCATTTAGCTCCCATCTGTACAACATCAAGAGACGGTCAATCATAATATCACACCAATAGAGAAAATATAACTATATACGTATATGTAATAATCTTTAAGTTCCGTATTTGCACTTTGCCTTTTTAATGTTTTAAAACAATAATTGCCTATTTGCTTTTTAGTGTTAAAATTTTCTTTAATATAAATTATGAAGTATGAATCTTTTATCAGTGGTATTTTACCATCGATACAAAATTTTTTGAAGGTTAAAAAAACAACCATCTTCATCATTATCAGCCTATTTCCGTCCACTGCTGGACATAAGCCTCTCCAGTAGCACGTCACTGAGCTCTAACTTCAGCTCGTCGCATCCAACTGCTACCAGCCACTTTGCTAGCTACATTTCGATTTACAAAAAAATATAATATTAATATGATATGTAGGTATAGTTAATGTGTGTAGAACTTGGGCCTAATTAATGTTTCTAAAATTTAACCGGATACAGGTAGTTTAAGTACCTAGGTATCTAAAGCTGCACCTTAATAATACCCACGTCAATTCTTCAAGCATATAAAACCTTAAACGACTTTCTATTACTTAGTCTTTAATCTAACGAAATGTTAATATGAACCTTGTTAGAGCAGGCGATATTGTCATAAAATGCCACTTCTACAGTATAAAAGCTCGTAAAAGTCTACATTAAAGTCCATATTATTAAAACAGCTATAATAATAATTATGGTGATAAATATAATTATTAAACACATTCTAAGCCTCCTAATGAAATCATCGTAATGCGAACAATTATTATTATTATAAAATATAAGTGATACGTCAGTTAAACATGGGACGTTCTGTTTTGTGTTTTAAAAACACCACCTCGTCATATTTTTTTAGTCCCAAATTTGTGTTTGCGTTATTGTTTCGAGCTTAATTAGTAACATACAAATAATGGATTTGCTGTATAAGGTTTGAAAAAGCACTAATAAGAAAAATGCCTATAGCGTTAACTGTTTGGATTTTGTGTTTACAGTTTAGAGGTTTATTGCGTTTTATATATATAGCGTGTTCACATTTATTCAGGAGTAATAAATTAACTGCGTCTTTTTCTAGGTAGAGCTTTATTACTATTTAAAAATGTTTAGGATACATTGTGTAGTGGTAATTATTAATTTTGTTTGGTTTTAAAAGATCGCTTAGCCAATAAATTTGAATTTCGAAAAGAGTCGCCATTCTTTTTAAATCCGATGAGAAAGCGGAAACAGTTTTAAAAAAAATAACTTATATTTGTAGAGAATTGAATTGACTATATTTAAAAAAAATACTCATATTTGAATAGCGTCCTGGAATCCATCAGGCATTGGTCTCAATAACATTATATAATTTACACTGTACATTATTATAATTGACACCGCTCAAAAACGCCAGATTTCCTTCTTATATTTATTCGTTATATTATACATTGAAGTAATTAAATCTAAAAACAAATAAGCCTAAACGATGGCGGTCTTTGGGGGAGACCTATGACCAGCAATGGACGATGGCGAGGACGACGACGATGACACTGACGATGACAAATGAACCTATTAAATATTTAGCTATCATTACAACCAATTATAACGAGATTGTTTTTATAGTTTTTAGTCTAATTACTTTAATTACCCCACAATCAGATGAGAGTTATAATGCTCAGGAGAAAGAGAGAGAGACAGTCTCATTACCTTCCGTCCCATTGTAATATCTTCATTGTCACGCTCTTGAGGAGGTCCGTGCGTTGTGGCTGACGTAATGAAGATCACTATAATAACTGTGAACAAAGTTTCATAAGCGAACAACGAATAGTCGAGGCCTATTTTAAGTATATTTTAGAATATATGATAGCCTAGCGTTTGGCCGCGATTTTGTTTGATGTTAAGCGCAGATGTCCCTGAAGATGGAGCACGCATGCTTAGGAAGGGCCTATTGACATGAACATTAAGATCTTCAAATTTTACGTCTTGATTGACAATGAGCTCATTCCTATACGTATACCTAAACCTAGACGTATAACTGGCGAAAAGTATAAGTAATCCGTTACTTTGACTGTCCCTTTAGGTGATACATGCGTAATATTATTTGATTGGGGCTATATCTATAACTGTCACGTTCTGGATGTGACGAGGTATGATTATATTAAGAGACTTGGTGTACATTGGGTTGTACAATTACGAGTGAGGCACGTGGCTTTCCCACGTGACCCATCGTTTCGTAAATTTATGATAAGCCTCATATCAACAAAGACGCAAGTTGAGGTTGGAAGGGACTGAACACGCCCTTGGGGTACCTCGTGTTAGGTAATCTGTTATTGCAGAAGAGAGTTTCAATTCCCATCTCTTTTTCGAACTCTAATTTGTGGTTTAATAATAACCAGTCCTATTTGAGAAGGACATTTCTTGACATGTCTTACTAAACTCATTTACCCGAAGGGGCAACGTAGGGATAATCGAACTGTATGTCTTTTTCAATCGATTACGGATTTTTATTATTAGAAATCTACTCATTTAAAGGGCACGATATTTGATGCGGAGCGGGAGGGGTAGGGGTAGGGTGTGGATGTAGGTGGTGGTGGTAGCCTT
>DWEC01003552.1:0-10511 GCA_018245735.1 Microceris miodesmiata
TATATTCGCTGCGTCGTTGCAAATGCAACACAGATTGTATAATTCTCAATTAAAGTTACGCTTAAGTATTTTAGTTCCACGCACAAGTACAATGCCTGCTCTGATAATATAATCATTTTACACCGCCCGCAACCGACTTTTTTAAAAAGCTTTACTTTATTCTTTTTATATCGTCACGCTAGGCTCTTGAGGATTAGGCGGAGAGCACCAAGTGCCAAATATTTGTACCCTTACATATCTGAAATGCTAAATCTATATTCAACACTCTACACTCTTTTCAAACATGTCATAATTATGTACATAATGATGTATATACATATATAAAAGTTTTGATCGCATAACTCGCAAATCATTGTTAGTTTAAACATAAGGTATTATTACTTTTCTTCATTGTTGAAGCCCTAAAAAACGTACACAAAAGAAATTCGACCATAATACGTTGCGGCTTCGTAAGTATACTTTATGACAGATATTATCCATTCAATTTCAGAAGACATTTTCATTTCTAGCCGTAAGCAGGTACTTTAAACTATTGCTCGCTATCACATTTCATCGGAATATAATATAAGACAATAATACTCACACGTAAGAGAGTTTAAGACGTTGTATAATTAAGGGTCTCCAATGAATATTTTTAGATGTTAATTAGCCAAGTCTATTGGTGTTCACGTGGCATGGAATCATGCTCACATTTTTACTCAAGGATCAGCACCCCCTGGCCGTTTCCCAGCGGATTTGAGGTCAGCGGTAATTCATAGTTTTGCATAAGATTATGGCTGTCATTCTACTTTAAATTCAGACATATCTCTTAAATCAAAATAGTAGTAATAATCATTATTATCACCTCCCCACTTACTATAAGTACGTAAAATGGTGACTTGAGTTCCACATTAATCACATTTAGAAAATGTGTCATGTTAATTATCTATTTTACTTCCACATAAAAATGTTACAATACAAGCTTAATCCAGCGTACGTACATTTATATAATACATATATTTCATTTGTTCGTCGCTAGTTTCACGACGCTTAATCCCGTAAATGATATCGAAATTCCAAACATCAACCGTCGCTGCCTGTTTACATCACTATTCCAGTCACGAATGCACTCCTCAATGTTTTATATCACAATAGACATCGCTATGGAGAAGTCTTCTATTTTCGTTTTTCTTTATTTCACTTATAACGTCTTTTTATTAAGTTTCACATACGAAACATATTATGTGCGCATTTTTTTTTGTGTATTCACTGCTTAAATGATACAAAAGCTATTTCCTTCGACTGACATTTTTATTTAGGCATATAGTATACTATTTATGGGTGCGTGAGAGCGTGCGTGTGTGTATATACGAGTACCTATACTCATATATTATTTTTTGGTTTATTTTTGCCACTTTCTCTACTTTCATGTGAAATGTTTCATGTTTCATGTTTAGAATTAAACAAATTGACAATTAATAACAATGACGTCCATAACAAATTTTACCTTCATTTATTAATTTTTGATTTGTTACGATAAAGACTCCAGTTATACTACAGGCTTGCTATTACAAATAATTATAAACATTGAAATGAGAGAAAAAGCACAAGCGGTAAAAATAATGTAAAAGTCCGATAAAGTAATAAAGCAGGAAGTGGTGAAAATTCTTCAACGTTGTTATCTGAAAAAGTTTACACTCGAATGGTTTTTAAACACAACTGGCCGCATTTATTCCTTTATGTATGTGTTTGCCACATGGAAGCACGTTAAGCCTTAAGCTTAGTTTGAGAAATACACGTATTAAATACGTTTGCTATATGGATTCTGTTTAATCTGTTGTATCTAATATTGTTCTATCTTTGACTAAGGAGTCAAAGTACTAGTTTCCTGTTAAAAATGAGACAAAAATAATTTGATGATTTCGAGAATAAAAATTTAATCATTTTCTGCCACGTCAATGGAATGTCTTTGGAATAACGTCAACAGTTGTTTGAGGCTCCAAAAAGTTGCAGAAAAGACCACCACGAGAATGTAATCTCTAACTTTGCGAATCAATACGTTATGTTAATAATAGGTTGTGTCTAAAGCCAAATATATTCTCAGCTTTGCACTTTGTTTTTTATGACTTTAGAATATTAATGGTAATTATTTATTTTATATGAATAAATGGAAAGTACACATGAATGGTACACATGGCAGTACAATTAGCAGTAATATGTTTAAGCTAAGAATCATCGGTTGGCTAAAATAGGCGAGAAGCCTGTACTGTGCGCAACTGACTCCCGTAATTCAATCTTCATAATTGCTCTAATAGATAAATTGCTTAAGGTAACTTATATAGTAATTTACACATAATAAAGAAGTTTAAATTAAAAATAGTCTACGAAACCGACTTTAATTTAAATCCAGTAGTTTATTAAAACGTACATGAATATATTACAGTCAACTGGAACAAGATATGTCTGCGTGAGTGCGTGCGTGTGCGTATGAAGAAAGAGTGACTTAAGAACTCTCAGGAGTTTTTCAGTATCCTTATAAGTAAGCTAGGTAGGCTAGGTAAGTAAGCTAGGTATTTTAGTATTTTTTATTTCATCTGTTTTGTTTATCGTCAAGCAATTTATCACTGGGATTTAAAATCTAATAATAAGCGGTGTGTGAAAGGTTACTTCACTCCTCTGCCCACTTCTTGGGACACACAAGCGTAATGTTACGTAATTTAAAACTTTGCATTTAATGTAATTGAAAACAGACGACGACATTTGAACAAGTACAGCGACACCTCCAAATGAGTGGCTCTCTATTAGTGGTTCCGTCGAGTCGTTTGTGCGAACTAAAAAATCAAGTGCACATAATATGTATAGCATAATATGTCTGGTTTCACTTTTTCAGTTTTCCATTATTCTAATATTTCTGTCTGTTGGCCGAAAATCCGGAGAATTTAGTATTTTTCAATATCTAGCTTAGTACCATTAGTGAGTAAAAGGTTTATACCACAAGTGAGGGAAACTTAAAGCTTAACTCTCTACGTTAGGGACAATGATTAGCAATAAAACCTTTGGTAACCGGTGTGATGGAGAAAGGCTCACACGAGTTTCAGGTTAAATAATTGTTCGGAGCAAACGAAACGTATGTTATCCATGTCGGGGTGGAGAATCAATACATCCCCCGATTCCATCCTTGGATACAGCTTAGCCTAGGCACGACTAAATGCCCTGGCTGCCGAAGGGCAGCGACATAGGCGATGCGAATGAACTGAGTACTCTATATATGTGTGCAGTACCTACGTTTTATTAGTATAAGCAGTTGCTCCCCACTGAAGTATAGCTTTGCTCTATAGAAATTGTCCAGCTTTTTGACCGCTAAAATATTTTTGATTTACTGAAGACAAAATTATTCAAAAAGGAGTCAGAGATAATTGTCTTTTACAGAACACGGTGGCGCCCATGCAAACGAGTAAGAGCCATTCATAACCAGCTGCCATGAGGATGAATTTGGCATAACATCCACGATATGCCACTGTCTCACACCTTAAAGCATATTGAAAATTGTTTTGCTTAAGGTAAATTTATGACACAACTGATAAAGGCAAACTAAACAAAACAAACAATAAGGCATTCAAAGGAAAGTTTTTAAACTAATACTGGCCGCGCGGCGTCGCGAGCGAGCGTGCAATAGGAGATAACAGAAAAGGTATTCAACAGTGCAAGTGCACAGCCGCGCAGTCAAGTGCTTTTCATTCATTTTGTTTCATTTTTTGTTTGAATGGCGGCAAAGTTTTAATCGGAAAACTTAAAGTTTGTTCTTTACAGATGTAGATGTACAGATATAGACCTTTGCGGAGCTGAGTTTATTTCAGTTTTAGGCAGAAATTTAACTGTAATTCGAATTCGGGGAGGCCTAAATCAGATTCCAGCATATTTCAGTTTATTTTGGCTAAACTTAATAGCAACACAAGTTAGTATCTGCTTAAAGGTTTTAAGCTACCGGCGCAGTTTAACCGTTGATCTAAAAAAAAATAATTTGATCAGTTACTTAAAATAACTTCTGAACAGCTCAGTGGCAAAAAATCGACGCATCAAAAAGACAGATAGCGATAAATCTTCAGATATAGATAATAAAAATCATATTTCCTTGCGTTCCATGAACTCGTATTACGATCGTGGGTAGATATTGGCCGTGTCGGTAAACTCGATCGTCACCCACATCTTAAGTGTGTCAAATCGTCGGTTATCAAACAAGGCTGTATTTATAATATTGCGTAACTGTCAGCGCACTTTAACAAGAAAGCTGCGAGCGCAGTGGTATGCGTTAGCAAAATTCGATACCTTGACAGCTACGATACATTTGGCGTTTGCAGTACCGGTTTTTTGATAAAGCGCGTTTTAAAAACTAAATTTTTTTTAAGGTTTTTTTAACAAACGCGCGTATGCGCTAACGTGTTTAGGATTACTCATTCAAGTTGATAAAACCAGCGTTATAAAAGCGAGCGCTTCAAAACGACAAATGTAAACTAGCGGGCTAATCACTCATTACGCAACGTAAGAGAGGTGACACTGGTTTCTATTCTTTCTGGGATTCTACAGATGTCTACGTCTGAAAACATCGAATATGATTTATTGAACTATTTGTGGTGACATATGCCGAAAGACTATTCTGAATACTAGTGGCAGGAGCAAGAAGTAATCTCCGATTGTTGCCTAGTTAAGCAACGTCAATACGAAACCGTGGCCGACTATAACTGTACCAGATACTACTACTACGAGTACGTGCAGCCATACTAATTGTGCTGACCAGACTCACGATATCAACAGTTCCTATTTCTGTAAACTCTAACTAATAATCTCATTTTAGACTGGCCCATTGGTTCAGTAGTTGGTGCACCTAAATGCTGTGTCGGAGGTCGTGTGTTCGATTTCCACCCAGAATAAATATTCTTGTGATGAGCACAAGTATTTGTTCTATCTCAGGGTCTAAATAGAACCTACTTAGGTATATATTTATATGTATATAGGTAATTTGTTAACCTACCTATATACCTGTCTGTAAACCAAGCTCTTTCGAAGCTCCCTTTGGTGTCAGATGGCCGTATCTCTACGACGTCTTAAGATATTTATTCATTATTTATTTTATTAGCAAATCTTACTGAATAGACTAACTTACATAAACTATCCTATTATACAATTCTGCTCCAGATCGTTCGCTGATGTCTGGGCGGCAGCGGCCACTTGACACTGCTGCCTGCTCGCTCGCCAATCTTTCTACTTGTAAAAAACTGGGTTAAAAAAGAGAAAAAGTAAGGGTAAAACAAAGACAGAATGCAAGAAAAAAATGAAACAAATAGGAACAATTAAAATGCTCTTAGGCCATTATCAATGCTAAATGAATATATGATTCTAGATAGATTCTAAATAGGAGAACTGATGGAGAGTGATTCAAGTAGTAGGCAAACACATACCCAGAGACATATGCTACGGGAAATGCATATACATTAAACGACTTAACTGTAATTTAAGTGAAAATTGAATCACAATTTATTTTTCCTTTTCTAGAAGTTTTCTTTCGTGTAGATACTAAAGAAAATAATAAAATGAAAAAATAAGAGATGCAAAATCCACTGCATTACGTACGGCAATATGAACATTGTGTTTCATTTTAAGCTCATTGGAATGTTACAATAGTATATGTCAATATATTTATATAATTTTAAATATAAATGGATAATTTGATCAAATACCTCAGGGCTTTGTTGTAACCTCATGTCCTAAGGCTGATCTAACTAGCTTTGTAAATGTGGTATAAAATTTATTACAAGCGACATGTTTATAAACATGCTCTAATTAAATTCTGATCATGATGTACGAAAATTTATTACATACCTACTAATAGGACATATATTCATCTTGCAGGAATTGTTTTTACAGCCAATACATGTGTTATAGTTTTCACACCGTTTTATCCATAAATTAATAAAACACCCTCATGTCTCTATCAAAATAAAATGTATTTAGTGCTTTATGTTCTTTTTTGCTCTTAAAAATAATGTCGTGTAGAACATGTATAACACATTGTTTCCCATTTTACGTTCATCTTTGATCTATTCTTGCGTCCTGGTTTGCGATATTTAATAACATTCTGAGGGAAATGAAGTACTGTTTATAAAGGCTCCTTGTGCCCTCTAGCTTAAAGCTTATATAAATCTTTATTTTAGTTACTTTGACGGTGCTTTACGCGTCTTGCGCAAAGACATGTTCTCGCGACGCGGGATCTCAATATTGAATTTTAAACTTGTCTAGTCGCGACATCTCGGTAAATTGTCAACTTGCGAATATATTTCAAAGAAGAACTCAGTTCGACATTATCCTGACCATAATTTCTGTGTAGCGAATTTTTCGAAATACAAAGTTGTAACGAGTATATCGGCGGCTGGAATCGACGAGACGATGACCAAAGTTTTCAGCTAGCCGCGTCACTTAGGTTTTTACGTAGGTGGTTCTGCGAAGTGATGACGTCACCTTTCCATGAGATTTTTCAGTAAGCTTCAGGTCTCATGAGATATGTGTAGTTGTATGACTAAAAACTAGCGTAATAATTACTGTTGGTCTTACAATAATTAATGTGCTATTGCAAACAAAAACAACACATAACCTACAATTGCAATGAAACACTTGTGGCACCAATTATTTAAAAATTACAGTAACAAAATTGTCGTTATATCACTTTTATCCATCGTTATGTATTAATTTTTAAAAGTAAATAATATACTATTAGTTATTTATTAATTTATAGGAGTTATTTATTATTTTGAGAGTATATAATATACTAGGAGTTATTTACAATATAATTATGTATTTAATATACGAGTATCCCTATATAAAAAAATCAAAGTACCTTTTTATGTGCAGCTACGATACTTATTTTAATGTTAATATTAGTGTAACATTTGTAAAAGAGGGACAACAATACTCATAAGGTGTATTACATAACAATTAAAAGTGTCAAATAATATAAATTAAAAAACACAATGATAAAGTGAGTAGGCTTAAATACCACCTTTGACACTGAATCCCCACCTACGCAAGAGAATACCGCAGCGGCAACGCTATCGCTAATAATATTCAGGGGAGTATATGTATGGTAAACTAATATCAATACCCAAATGCGAACACAATTCCAAAATTGAAAAAATTCCATTTGTAATTTTACGTGGGAAAAATTTTGGAGTAATATTATTTTGAGTCGAGATTGTGGGGTAAGTGGCGTGACGGCGGGCACCCAGCCGTGGGCGGGCTGCGCCGTGCGCCGCGGCCGCCGGAGCCGCGCCGCTGCCAGTAGCCGCCCGCCGCCGCGCCAGTCGCACGTCCCACCGGCCCACTGCGCTCCCGGCGCTCCGCAGCCGCCTCTCGCCTCGCGCTCCGACCCCACAACAACACCGACCCTCGAACCCTTATCGTACTATGTGTCTCTGACCGTTCGCCGTCGACGCCGCTCCGCACCGCACGATCACGCGATGTAAGTTCTTCACTTTTAATTCATGTTCGTGCTCATCAAATGTTCCTCGACGGCAGCTTCTTTGACACTTTTCGCTAGTAAGTTTGTAAAGCTTTTCTTTTTTTCTGTTGCTTTCGTTTATTTTCAGACACTTTATTTTTATTTTTTATTATTGTATCCATGTTATTTATTTTATAATTTAATGTAGCGCTGAGATGTTCATTTAATTTTAGTGTTTTCTTATATTATAGCGAACCATCCACTGATTAAATATAATTTCACTCATTGAGCATTTTTATTTTCCTGCATTTCCTGCATTTTTACTTTCTTGACTTTTGTAGTGTTCAAATTAATATTAATGGTGTAATATTTGAAAATGTCCCTAAAATATAAAATATTAAATTAATAAATAATTCAACCGAAGATAAAAATAAACCCTATGAAATACTGATAAATTAAATAAGTTAAATTATATATGGAATATAAAACAAAAGTATAAATTATCATGATAATACCGTTACACTGTAGTGAAGTTCATGTGAAGTGTGAAGTTTTTGTATTGGTCAGACGTTGTCAATGAGTTTTTTAAGCTTTATTTTTCAATTTATCAGTACTCGTATTTGTAATCGCGATAAAATTAATATATTGATGCAATTTGAAACGGAAATCCCAAATTAAATAAAAATGGAATAAAATTTTATACAAATGGCAATATTCTCGATTAAATTTCAATATTTGATAACCAGCATTAGCCGTCAAGCCTTAGTAACACATTTTGCAAGATAAATGGCATTTAAGCAAGCAGTTAAGTAAATGAAGACATTTGTTTTCGAAATGTCGTTTCATAAATATCCGACGTTACGATTTATTTATATGTTTATGATTTAAATACATTATTTCATAGTTAAATTATTATTAACAAAATTGTCCATATTGTCATTACTTAATATTTAAAGAAAGTGAAAACACATGCAAAAATATCAGACTCTTAATTGATATGATATAGAAGCCGTCGGTAAAGCAATAATGTGCATACATAATGGAGGAATGTGGTTCAGTAAACGAATAATAAGTACATGAGGGGCGCTCGCCCGCCGCTTGGAGATGTTCGCGAAAGTCGAATATTTTTACACTATTTTCATCACAAAAATGTGCGCCAAATCAGTTTTGTATCAAATTTCCCTCACACATTAAAAATTTCATCCCTTTTATTTATGTGCTACGAGAAAAACATGAAGGAGCGTATTATTCATTTTCGTTCGAAAAATAATTCAATACCTTTATAAATAGTTTCTCGAAAATTATACAAAATAGCTATAAATCTACAATTCACGAAAACCTTCCATGTGTCAAGGCAAACACAAAAAGACCAATTTAAAGTTGTTTAGATGGCATAAGTTTGAAAGGTTACAAATAACGGTAATCATTTAAATTTCTTGCTCAATTTTAGTAAGTGAGTCAATTAATTTAAGCACTATGTCAACGTAATATTAAAATAGTAATTCCCATGTCACACTAAGGAATAAATTATAATGGATTTTGTGAATGAACGAAGTAGAAACGATAGTGGATTACATAAAATTTTGTTGGTTCGAAGCTTAGTACGGTTAAATCAGAAAATATTTTATTTACATATAACCCAATCCGACGAGCCGGCTACGTGGAACACCTATAGCCTCTCAAAATTGTGTTCAGCAAACATTCATAATGTACTGTCAGCTTTGTTTGCATAGGCGATATCACACGAGACGAGACCTCACACACGCGACCTGACTTGACATTTGCCCAGACCAATGAAGGATAAAGGAATATGGTTGAGCAAAGAGGATTTACGGATTTCATGTGACGGCTGACCTATGTTCTGATGGCGACATTTTCCACCGTATAATCTGGAGAAGTGCACGTGGGCTCTCGGCTAGAGCTTAGTATCATAACACCTACACAACCATTAACTATATATAAGCAACCATTTTAATCACTCACGTTAAATTAGATGGAGTCAGTACAGTTAAATTAGCTCATAGGGGGTTCAAGTCTCTTAAATATAATATAATGTCTCTTAATAAATCGAACGACAGCTAAACAGCAAAGGGAGGAAAGGCGGCTTAGAGCACAAATAAATAACAATAATATAAGTATCATTCGAAGTACATAAAAAGTAAAATCGACATACATAGTTCATATGTTGCTCAATATTGTATTTAAACCTGCAATTTCAGAAAAAAATCTTTGTTAATTTAATTTACTTTCAAAACAAAAATATTGCACATTTGGCAGATTGATTTTGCGCATTTAAAACATAAATTTAAATATATGTACATACTCGTATACCTTAGCGTTACTATGTATAGTTAAATACATTGCGCAAAGAAATCTACAATTGATGACTTTCGTCGTAACCACATTTCGTTTCATGTAATTCTTGCTGCTCAGTGATTAAGAAAAAAAGAAAATGTCAAATACTGTGATTTCAATAACCCGAGACGTTATTATTTCTTTTTAGCAATTTGCTTACGAGGCACTCGTAAGCTATGGACGTAGAAAGATTGGGCCCACAATATTTCCAATTTCTGCTACATATTTATTTTTATATATTTTTATTCCCACCGTGCCCTTTGACCTTTTGACGCTGCAAAATCACCAATAAAGACATTGAACAAACTGCCAACTTCAACGCTGACGAGTTTTCCGTCGGTACATCGGTAACGAGTGACGTACACAACTACACTTACTCAAAATTTACTTTAAAGCTAGAGCCCGAGAAATCCATCGCTTTAGTTAACGTAAACCAACTGCTTTCAGTAATCATCTTTTATATTTTTACTTTCATTTGACTTTTCATCAAAATTAGTGGTACTTTGTAGTATTACAATCCATTAGATACTATAACGCTCATTGCCACTTGTACTGGAATTAGACATATATTTATATGACGTGCAAAGAAAAACAAATATTAAGCTAAAACTATATACGAGGGGTGATCAAAAAGTAATGAGAAACGGGTATTTCCAGTGCACCTAATAATAATAATAATTTTTTTTCT
>DWEC01003553.1:0-10510 GCA_018245735.1 Microceris miodesmiata
GCGCGCACCTCTTTACAAAAGTGCGTTTTAAATCACTTGCTAACGGTGAAGGAAAACATCGTGAGGAAACCTGCACAAAATTAATTCCGTGTTATACAACACTCGTAAACATTACCGGTTTATATAGATTATAATTGCCTTTTTAACGTAAGTGCAATTGATAAAAATACCTATTTATATAATTATACCTTTTTCAATATAATTCTTAGGTACCCAACCAGGTAGATCCTCTTCATCTGGTACGATAGCCGGGACTGCGTTTGTATACTGTGTACCCATCTTGTTCTGTAATGACTAGAATATATTAGGAAAAATATGAACCTTTTTATCATCGCATTAGAACCTCATTGACAGACATTTAAAAAAGACTTGTTATAACTATCAATGGCATTATGTATCTACACCTTTTTGAAAATAAACAAATCAATTTATTGTTGGAATTGTGACAATTTGCGACTTCGTGCATGTTGCAATTTAGTATAAAATTAACACAGGTTTTAATAAATTACCTTAGAAAGGGCATCTCTCTTTTAGTATGTCAATGGCAAAGACGGAGACCGTTTTAAGTGATTAAGAGGAATATCACAAAAGCACTAAGAGACCAAGGTCATAAGTGAGGGATAGTGATGAAACGGCGGATATAGCGCTTACGTTGAGGTGCACGGGGCGGCCGAAGGCGTCGTGGTCGAGCTCGTCGTCGGCGGGCGGCGGCGGCAGCGGCGGCGACAGCGAGCCGCCGCGCGCGCCGCCCGACGACGAGGACGACGCGCGCTGCTCGCCGAAACGTCATTACATTTATATATTATGTGCATACTCACATGCTTTACATGGATTCATTTATGATCATTTTTGATACTGTAATATTTAAATTATCGTCTAAATTAATGTAGATATTTTTTGTTGTCGTTTTAAGAATAAACTATTATCATCTGCCTGTTTCGTTTCACTGTTGGGCATAATCCTCCGTTAATAACGAGTGTTTTTGCCCACTACTACCTTGGTTGACTAACCTTTAGAATAGTTCAACTTGAATTTTATTATTTTATTATTTATATGTATTTTACTTCAGTATTTTTTGACTCCAGAGTCTATACTATGTAAATTAGCATCAAATTATTCAAACTAGATGATGAAAATAGATAATAAAGCCTGATATCAGTTAAATATCTAACAGAGCAACAAACAATGCTATGAATAACCTTACTGATAATACTATAATAATACATCCTATTATTAAGAACAGTGGAGTGGAAGTCAACTTATTTTTGGGGCTTTGTTAAAGTTGGTACAACCCAATCATTAAATATGTATGTATAGATTTCTAAACTCCAGATATGGTGAGCAGATATAGAAAATACTTCAGGAATTACAAGTTTGTGTTAATAAGAGCATAGTAACACATCTAGGATTGTTCTCACATAAAATGTCATTTCTATTGAAGCTCAGATTTAAATGTATATGTCCTACAGAGACTAAACTATATACCATATAAAATATTCCTTACCTGCCCAGGCAAGCTCATGGAGTGCTGACTGTGTTCACCATCAGATCCAATCAATGGTGATGGTGGAGCTGTAATCAATGACCAAATCTGTAAACACATCTAGTATCACGTGTATTTTTGGTTTGTGAAAAATATTAAACTTATCTGCACTCTACTAAATACTCTATTAAAATTATTAAAATGCTTACGTGGCATACTAGAATGCAAATCCTGCTGAGAATAGTTTGTAGTTGCTTGGTGTTGATTTGGATGTACCATACCAACCTGTAACGAAATAAAAGTAAAATTGTGTTTATCTTAAAAGGTATTTGTAGTAGATAAATAATATTTCAAATAATAAAATTAACGACTAACAGTTTATCTTTCACTTGTGTGTGCAGATGTTTCTTTGCCTTCTGATTGTTATTCAAGTGCAAAGAATAGTGGCAGAAAAAAAGAAACAAACGCCCACATTATCCACTCCTAAACTAAAATGTGGGTCCAATTGTGGTTCCAAGATCTATCTTAGAAACCAAGTCAATCTTACCTTCCCATGGTGCACCCTGCTATACAATTGATGAGACTGTGATGACTGGCTGATTGCGTTATATCGCAACATATGTATGTAGGCACAGCTAGTTTGCCTTGCAATATGGGCGGTGCGAGAATATGTCCTCTTTGATCTCCAACATACATGCTCATGATGAAAAGTCCCTTCAGAGTGGTCTATGTCCAACACTGAATTTAAAGAGAATTTAAAGAATTTATAATGATGAATGAATTCTATACCTGCGGTTGTGCGACGGGTAGCGTGGAATAGCCTGGCGGGCGGCGTGGATAGTTGGGTGCGTAGTGCGATGGAACCTGCGGCGGCGCCACGGCCGGCGGCGTGCGATACTCGCGTGACGACTTGCCTGCACGACATTTACATTTCTGTTAGTATGTAAAAGTAAATACCATTCTATATATCCCCAACGAGATAGGCAGGGAAGAGTGGTACACTCACACGATCAAGAATCGCGCTTGCAACCATTCGATCAATAAAGTATGTAAGGATACTAAGGATATATTATCAGATTTTAAATTTAGAAATCTGAAGTTTGCCCAATCTAAGCAAATTTTATTATAGGTAAATCTATATTCCACTGGTCAACACACGTTATCAATAGAATAGACAAAATAGTTGTAACCACTTAGTGTTAGTCAAATAACGGAATATCCGATGTATAGGAACATAATTTTAATGAATATAAACAAAAATGTTAAATTACCTAATGTACCCCGACCAAGGGTGCCGGTAGCTGGAGCTGGAGGAGCTCGCGCGGGTTGCGGTGGTGTCGGCGGTTTAGTGGTGGGTGCGGGCAGCGGCGCAGCGCTGGCGGAGCCCGAGCGGCGCCCGCGTGGAGTGCCGCCCCCCGCGCTGCTCCACCGCGCGCCGTGCCCGATGTCATCGAGCGCTGAAAGTAAAACTTCCATTCACTGTAATGTTGCTCCATTATGACACCATACAACACAATGTACATATATATGTATGTTGCAAACATAAGAAAAATTGCTTTAATTGTGTAACACTTTATGAGAATAGGATGTTAATTATCTCCTTAAACTGTCGTCCTATTATTTATTAATAATGAGATGAAAATAGGTTTCCTAAATGAAATTTCCATAAATTTACACTTAATGATACTTTCTCATACTGAAATCACCACTTTCTATTTCTCTCAATAAACCTGTAAACTAGAGATTTTTTTAATTCTAAATCTGAACTGAATTATGTATAAATGAAAATCTTTGACTGCCTTGTTGGACGAGCGGTTGCAACAGTGATGTCAATCGGGAGATCCTGATTTTTCGGTTGGATTTTTCTAATGTAGAATTTGTGGTAGTGAATTGGAGTCTAGCCTGTGCCTGTTGTATATAGGCTCACCATTAATTCCATGGGCTTTAAATATAACTGGTAAAATGTGGGAGTGAACTACAACACTCTTCCTAGCCCTTCGGGGATTACAGGTGTGATGTTACATTTACAATCAAGAATCTAATTACAAAATTGGTAAGCAATAATTTATTTTAACAGTATATAATATACCAAGATAGTACCTGTATAGTCAATGCTCTTCCTGACATATTTAATTGGCTTCTCAGGGTTTGCAGGAGCTATAATTTTGTACTGCCTGTTAGTCACCTTATTAGCTGTCAGAACACCAATTTCTCTTCTTGCTACCTGCAAAACAAGAGAAATAATTATAAAATACACAGACAATATATTATCCGGTGCCGGTTAAGTTTAAAAGGATCTTTTTATACAACTTGTGGTTAAAGAGTCCATTTATGCAGAGCTTATTATGGCTGAATATTAAAGAAAATATAGCTTATGAGTTTAAGTGAGTAACTGAGTTGACAATTATTTTTGCCATCAGTAGTACCTACTGTACAGTGTACAAATTATTGACTGTGTACTGTGTCACTGTATACTGTGGTATACACTTGACATACTTTTGTAAGAACATTAGTATAGTATTACTACTATACTAACAATTTTCTGCTAATATGTACCAATACCAAGCTATGAATCCAAGAGTATTCCGATTATTTTACATCCAGCGGAGAGAGAGAATATCAGCTAGTAATTTATATTGTGAATAGAAATAGCTTTAAGTTATTACCAATAAATAACTACCCTATGCAATAACTTGACTACAGAGGGTATCAGCTAGTAATTTATGATTATAAACATGATTAATTTATATTGTGAATAAAAATAGCTTTCACTTATTACTAATAACTACCCTATGCAATAACTTGAATACCTTTATAAATTAGTGGTCACAAATGAGACTTCTGAGCAAGCGATCCTCAGTTTGATTTTCAGGTTTGGTACTATTGGAGCTGTCTAACTTGAAATTTATATTAGTGGCTCAGGAGTTTAGATTTGTGCCTGGTAATAATAGGTTTACCCTCTATTCCATGGTGGAATATATAACAGTCCAACAGTGGATATATAACATAACTGGTGAAATGTGGAATACTGCAATCCTCTGCCTGCCTTTTCAGGTCTTAGACAGACCAGCTTTTTAAATAACTATGAAGTTGTATCCTAAAATTCTCATCATAAATAATTGCAATATTTTACCCAAACCTGATGAATGGCTTAGATAATACCTAATTTATAATCAGCTATCAAGGCTGAACACTATTTTATTACCAATTTGCTTCATATAACTGCTCTCAACATTGTTTCAAATAACCTTATGGACAATAAATCATTTTCTCTCATTTGTTATCAGTATAATATATTTTCTAGGCCCATCTTCGTTACAAGAGGCCTGTGCTCATAAAAAATATATTAATGCTTTAATGAAATAATCACAATCCACATACCTTTTCTTTGTGAATAGCAACAGTTTGAGCAATGTGGTTCATTTGACCCTCCATTTCTGCCAACTGCATCGTCTGCAGCTCCAGTAATTGCAAGAAGTTGTATGCCAAAGTGTTTATCTGGTAAGCGACACTCGCTAACGACTGCGTAGTATAGTTTTTCGTGCTCTCCAACGCAAGCCTTTTATTTTCAGACTGGAAGTAGTTGGCTTCGCAATATTCTGCCACTCGTTCTAAATTTGTATGACTGTCAGTTAAATGATTCCGCCCTTCAGGAATTTCCGTCTGAAGTAACGCCGCTAACTCAGCCATGATTGTACTGTAAAGAGATAACTAAGTTGCAGAAACGTTCCCAAAAATTTGTCCAATAAAGTTATTTTTACGACATTCAGGTTAAAAGTGATGACTTTATATGATAATAAGTACTATCATTGAAACAATAACTTCCTATTATTAGAGAATTTGATATCAGCTATAACATTTACAGTCACCTCCTACACCGAACTGAATTTTAGAAGTTTCAAATATAGCAAAACTATAAACGCATTATTTTAAACTTATTTACCGTAGACAATTCGTAACTCAAAAGTTTATCAACCAAACCAATGAACAAAACTGGAACCGATCGCACACACCCTATACTATAGCCCTATAGATCACAGTCCATAGACAAATGACAATACACTTTGAAGATAAACATTGTAATGTCATGTTAATGTTACTAGTTTACAATTCGTAATTTAAACGTACGTAACGCAATACTCTGATATATAATAATTACGAAATAAAAGCAATGCACACACGATAATACTTTTTTACGAATACCTTTATATACCTATTTTATTAGAATATGATACTGCTGGCTGTTATTTTTAAATAGTAATTCAATATTCCATAAATTTAAAATCCCTATGTACTAAAACCACATCAGTAGGCTTCGCCCGGGGATTAAGGTACAAATGTTACACCTATTTCAATTGCGACTATTGGGCAATTTTTATTATGGGTTGATAAGATTTATTTTATTATTTTTTTTAATAATACATTATTTCTCAGTGTTACAGATTATCAATCTAAACAGAAAAGTAAATCTAATGCTTATTTTACATCCCTTACAAGGGATACACGCTTCATGCGAACCAAGTTTCCAGGGATATTCCTAATATTATACGTACCAAATATTCTTATAAAAATTGGTATGAAGTTGGTTGGTTTATATATAAAATTTGGTTCACGTAACATCACGCCTGTAATCCTCGAAGGGGTAGGCAGAGGAGTATAGTACACCCCCGCAATGGAATAGGTAGTGAGCTTATTGCCATACGCCGAGCACAGATTTTAATCATTAAGAATAATTAACTAATATTTACGATGTTGTATATACGCCTAACAAAACAGGTGTATAATGCCCACTAGATGCGTTATGCAGAAATGAGCTCGTATGATTGTGAAACATAACATCATGCCTGTAATTCTCGAAAGGGTAAGCAGAGGAGTGTAGTACACCCCCACGTTTCACCAGTTACGTTTAAAGTCCTATGGAACAGGTGGTGAGCCTATTGCCATATACCGGGCACAGATCCAAACACCGAGTCACTGTGTACTATATTACACTTTTGCCTACCCCTTCGGGGATTATGGGCGTAAAGTTGTGTTTATTGCGTGTATAAAATAAAGGTATATAAAGTGTGTGTAAAAAACCCTGCATTTGTTTATGGAGTGAAGTTTTTTAAAATGATTGCTGTTTCGCTAGCTTACTGGAAGCCTTATAAGAAACCTACGAAAGGCGGGCTTATAATTTCCGGGCAATCTTTTAAAAGTGAATCGTAATGGAAAAGGTAGGCAGGTACAATGTATCTATGATAAAAATGAATGAGAAAAATAGTGTTTATATTCATACAATGTAAATCTTCATGTTTTCCTATAGCCAGATAAAGGAATGACCGATGTGGTTTTTGATATTGAATCGGAACGAAACTTTTAAAAGAAAGGACTAAATCAGTCAATATTCAGAGTAATTAGATTTATTTTCTCCCAAATAGGGGGATTGTACTAATCTCGAGATGGACTTATGAAGCGATATAATACGAAATATCTGATTGATTTAAACATTTAACTACAATGTTTAAATCATTTAGATATTTCGTATTTCGATATTTCGAATGTTCATGTACAATAACATTTCAAAATGGAAGGTCAACCAAGCAGTATTGCAACAAATAATGTTAAATTAAAACGATAACTTTTATGAAGTAACAGGTTTTCAGCTAATTAAAACACAAAATGATAGTCAATATAATTTAGCAAATATAATTGTTTCAACTGTCTCGTAAAAGTAAAAAGTAAATTATGAATAATAACAAAAAGTATACTCTATAATCTCCTTTATTTTATAAGCAAGTAGAAACCATGCTTACATTGCTCTAACAGGGTTGATACACGATTTTTTCAATTCATTATCCAATTTAAAACATCACATGAATGAAACATCTACACACACATAATATCCTAAGTACTAGGTAGATGAATATATGGAATAAATAGGTACAATATGAACCAACCACAGAATGGACCTGAGTAGAAATATTTTCCTTATTTTTATTATATAAACACACATTAACAAATGCATATCTTATTACAGAAACATCATGCATGTATGCATAATTTATTAAAGAAATATTTGTATTGAATACATAACAGTATAAAAATGAAAAGGAATGTCATGTACATCTTAGACATATTTTAATTTTGCTTCTTTTAATTAATCCCACCATGTTAAGAAATAACTGTACAAAATAAAAAAGTCATTATGTAACATGCTAGTTTATTTTTACTTGATCTATTCTGTGGCTCAAACTGATCAAACCAAATTTGTCTTCGTTTTAGTGTTAATACTCATGCAGTAAAGGCAATGTCATATGGAACTTGTATCAAACACCAATAAAATTTATGAAGTAATCAAGATTTATCACTGATTTTGAACAGTACCCAGAATTCATGTACATCAGAACTCATTTCTGAATATATTAACATTCAAATTTTCTACTCATTCAAGTTAGTTACTTTGCATTTTATGCTGTCAGCAATATGTCCCAATTGATTTCATTATTATAAACTTCTTGATCAAGCCACAATTCATAATTGGCTTTGAACTCCTCATCTAACTCTACATTGTTTTCCAGAACACTATTTATGTCTGTTTCGTATGGAGTTAGATCAATCTCTTGATCTCCACCTGCACCATACCTTCGGTTATTAAACCTGTCTACACTGACCCTCAGAGCACACTCTTCATCTTGAAAATCCCAAGGGCGAGCATCAACATCATTTCCAAATGCCCAATCATCGTTCAGCCTGTGTCTGACCTTCGAATATATAGCACTTATTGTTTTCATATTGGTTTTTCTCCACTGCCTACCCAAATATCTGGTTTGCATCTTTAGAAGCTTCAAAACATAAAATTGCATCAAAGCATGTCTTACTTTCAATGTGCGCTTCAAGATTGGGGCACTTTTGAAAACAACCAGCATCATAATTCTAGCATTTTTCCATTTTGTTAGTTTGTTTAAAATTCTCAGTAAATTAATGCATGAGAATACATTTCTCCATGAATAGGGCACAGATGAATCTCCAATGTCCAAGCATTCCTTTGTTAATTCAGGTTGTTCTCCAATAACACATGCAGGGAAATCAAAAATTGGTATGGAATTCTTGGCACCAACATATGACAAAATGTTTTGGTTGAAAAATTTTAACACTAATGGCATGCAATTTGCATACACCAGATGTTGCGACATAAATTCAAACTGATATACATGATTGAGCTTAAAATGTTTAAGCAGCAGCAATAAAATAGCAGTGACTGCTTTCACAATGATTTCCTTGTGTCTGTTTACATCTATCCCTAGTTTTAGTGACTGTAATACTGTCATAGGCATTTCTTCGGGCAATAAATCTGCCATAATGTTCATTGAATATGTTTTGGCCGTAGATGTAGGTGCAGCCGCTAAAAGTATTTTTAATAGAGCAATCATGTACTGCGGTAGATTTGGCACCATTGCTCGATATAATGTTTCAACTTCAGTTTCTTCTACATACTTCTCTCCCTTAGTTAATGGACTTCTAGCAATTTCAATCTCTCGTTCAATCTGAATTTCTGACAGACTAGTATACATATGTTTTTTCAGAATCTCAATGCCCTCATGAATGGGTTGGGGCAAACCAGCAATGGTCTGTCTATCACCTGGCAGTGAGTAACCAACAAATTTGATTCTCACATTATCCAAAAACATGTCAATATCTTTCTGGCGAACTTTAGATTGCCATGGTAGACTTCTTGGTAAAGGTGGTGGAGGAGGTGGACTATCATACTCTTTGAAATACATGTAATAGGGGCAATTTTGATTAGATGATGAATTTTGCATGCCTTCAGTTGGCATGGATTGGAATTCCATGGAATAATCTTCTGAACCATTGCCAGTTTCTTCCTTATCCACAAAGATCTGCTCATCTGACTCATCCAGGGATGTTTGTTTCATCAATGTTTGTCTGCGTAGAGCTCGTTCATTTTCCTTCATTTTTCTTTGGCCAGGGTTTTGATTTTCAAGCATGTCTGCCGCGCTCGGTGGTGGTGAGCTGGCCCGCATTCCTTTAATTATTTCCAAGGTATCCTCAGTCACGGGTGCTAATCCATACTTTTCACGGAGCTTAGCCTTTTTTTCTTTCAATTCCTTAGATCCACCTAAATAAACTAGAAGCACTTTCCACAACAATAGTAACACTTTTTTCATAGGGAAATGAGAAGTAGTACCAGCACAGAGATAGGTTACCATGCTCAGCAATTTTACTGGTAGGAGCTCTTCACCATACGGAGTACCCAGTTCTTCCTTAAAGTTCTTGACTAAGTGAGCATATTCAGAAGAAGGATTTTCTTTTTCGGTTCGCATATGTTCTGTGATAAGATACAAAACTGATAAAATAACCCTTAAATTGGTGGAGTCTGCCAAAGATTCAGCAAGTTTCCTCGATGTTGAACCGTTGCGGACAATTTCGAGGTTTAACAGCTCAACAAAGGCGGAGAAAGTGCCCATGTCATATAAAGCCATTATATTAATCCGAGCCCAGTGGGCCTGCTCTGCGTCGGACTGCATCTCAGCCCAGCAGCCTTGGGCTAAGTATAATATGCATCGTGTCGCACGCATACGTATTTCACTGACCGCTACATCCAAGTGTTCTAACAGTTTCATTATAACAGTTCGTTGTTGTGAAGCAGATAGCCTTTGCCAACTGGGCGGATAGTTAAACTCTTCCATTATATCCTCGAACGCTTTTACATTAAGCTGAAATTCTGGATGCTCAGTGTAACTATATAGCTCGGCTATTTCGTTTGCTTGCGTATCACAATCATCGTAAATAAAATCCAATTCTGGACTCTCCATATCGTTAACGCATTCGCCTTCTTCGATTACTCTTCGGACATCCGGGGGTTTTGCGCCGCCCCGGCGTCCGTTGCCGTTGGTTCCCATTTTTTATTTGTTACTGCTTACAATTCATCACATTTTAATACTGAATTTAGTTATATAGAAATTCACAGAATCAAAGCAACAGCAATAAAAAATCCAACTACGGCTACACAGATTCACAATAGTG
>DWEC01003554.1:0-10508 GCA_018245735.1 Microceris miodesmiata
ATCTTAGTCCACTGCTGGACATAGGCCTCCCCAAAAGGGGGTTTATGCCCATAATCTTCACCCTGGGTATGGGGGTTGGAACTCCTTACACCCCAAATAAAAGCCCAAATAATTTAATGAAACGGAAATGTTATAACTAAACGCAGGTGTTTTGGGAGGCGTGTGCGGTGACCGGGCAATACGTCTGCGCCCGGCGCTAATCTTCAGGCCCAGCCATGCTGAAATTTATTTGGACGCCATGAGGAAAACCCTGAAACAACTCTAAAATGTTCTCGTGTCATATTCATGTGTAGAATGTTAATGAATATGCATTTCTATCGTGATTATTACCAGTATTAAGGCATTTGTTATATGGCGAAAAATGCTTATTTTAAAAGATAAACTATTATATATTCAATTTTGTGATTTCAGATGATAAAATTTTTACAATTATTTATGATGCACAACTTAGATTTAATGTTATATCTTAGATCATGTGCCTCAGCAATGTCTTCCAAATACTCATATATTATATAGCCTATTTACAGTCTTATTTACTGTTTTGAATAAATTATCATGATTGTTATCAATTGGTTAATGTTAGTGTTAGATTTTATTGAAATGTAAAAAATGCATGCCTCAACTATGTCTTCCAATATACTTTATTGAGCAATACGTTCTGTTTTATTTACCTTACTTTGGGTGAATGTTGAGTGTGATGAAATGATTGCTTATTCTAATAAACCTGTTTATCAGAAAGTGCGTCAAGTAGCATCAACTCTCGTCTGCAACCGTCCAAGATGGTAAGTTGTCAAGGCGCCAAACAAGGCAAGTAAAAGCTGAAGACTAAAAGCATCTCAAATTGCATTCATAGAAAGTAAAACTAGTATTGCTTGATGATTAGTGTTTAGTTTAGGCTCGCAATAAAAATGAAAGTTATGAGAACTATTTTAATTCGTCTTCATAAAAGTTGCAAATAGCTTCATCTTAAAATCGTCAACAAAATATGCAGATGCAGCCTCAGTCGCATACAAGATCATCAATATAATTATATTATGCTTTTGCTACCCTACACTGTCCGTTATTATTACTATTAATTATAATTATCATTTATAAATGACAATAGTATCAATTGTACATGGCAATTAAAACTACTTGATGCGATGATTATTTTAAGCAGCAATTAGTAAAAAAATTTTAAGAAACTTGTAAAACAGCGCTCATGGAACATCATGGAACCGTTTTAACTTTAATGTATACAACTGCATCAGGCTCGTATTTCTTCAGAGTTGTAGTCAGAGAAGTATACATATTTCTCCCAATTATTTCACCACTTTATACGGCTATAGTTTAATCAATGAATCTAATTTATTGAATTGCAATATTTTTAATGTGTGTGTAGCCAAAGTCCTATGTTATAAATATTTAAAAAGTAATCATAAAAAAAATCAATCTGTGAAAACTAAACTCTAATGGCTTGTACCGCTGGTTGAATAGATGAGAGTGTAAACCTTTGGATGCGCGTATATCATACTCGGCCATCTCGACCATATAGATCAAGATTAGTAGAAACTGCAGAAAGTGTTTGACGGCAGAGATTAACGTGAGAAAAGCGCGTTAGCTTTAGGATGGAGGCATTTGGCACTCGGTGCTCTGTGCCTGCACCGCAAGGGACACGGCGTTATTAAGTGATTTTAAGAATGCGGTACGCCACAGATTAGTGTTACTAGAGACGATTGTGACTGATTGTTTTTTTTACTCCTCTATTAAATGATAATAGCTTAAAAATTGCAAACAATTCGTTCTATATCCGAACGTTTTCATTTATGTCTATGATTTGTGTTACACAATTTTTCTTGGTATATACAAGTATATCTGTGACATAACATACCCATAACGTATCTCATACCAAACTTAAATCCAACCTAAGTTGATAATAACATCTTTTTCGTTAATATTTACATATTCACTGTAGGTATTATCAGAATCATTTAACGTAATTGGTAAATTAATGTAAATTACATGTGAAATTCAATTTGAGAAGATATTCCTCTAACGAATCTACCGAACGCGTCACGATTCAACAATTATTTAATTCCGTTGAAGGTTAATAAAAGTCGAATGTCCGCAACTTTCTCTAATAATTCGTTGAATGATGTAGGTACCTCGTGGTGAAATTTTCGACTTTCATTATATAATGACTATAATTTTTGAGATCCCATTTTGTCAATTTCATTTTTTATTTGGACTTCTGCCGTAGCTGTCATATCATTTTATTTCACTCAGCTTTATGACTACTCGTGTATAGGTATTAGTTATATTAAAGATATTGTGATTCATTTTGAAATCCATGAAATACGAACAGCGAATGTGATCTAAGTAAAGGCATAGTGGAAAAATTATACCGCTGCATACTTATTGTACTAAACATTGTATAAGTAACTTTACCTATTATTATAAGACCAAGACTTACAGTATCCTGATCAAATAGGTCAGATACTGCCTGTCTGATGGGTTTGTCAGAAATCTTAGAAACCGGGACGCGTGTAAAAAAAGTCATTTAAATGTAGAAGAAGCCCGTTAGATCTAGGTAAGGATAGAGATATTTGCCACTTGTTGCTTTCTGCTTCACACGTAAGGTACTTAGCGCTATGGTATAATGATAATATAAAATTAGGTTAAACATACGATAGTCAGTAGTTTTTTCAAACCTAAATTATTACTCAGAACTCGCACTTCATGTTACTATATGTAAATTTGATTTTAATTGAATATTGCCTGCACCGGAACACAAAAGAGCACATTGTTAGCTTTTACTTTCTATATTTATCATTGAATATACAAAATGGGACACTGTATGGTCATTTGCTGACACAACAGAATCTGATTTCTACAAAAGTTAATATAATATAGGAATTTGATTTAACTGTCCTCCCTTCTCCGTGACATAAAACGATAGTAAATGTTTATTGTCTCCTTGCAAGATTCAGCACCCACATAAATTCACTACCTACATAGTATACACCTGTAGTTTATTTGTAATAGTATACAATGTAGATTCCGTTTATATAAACATCTTTTTGTACAAATGTTATTGCCAGTAAATAATTGTGATTATGAGGTACGGTTACATACATTTCTAGCCAGTATTACAATTATCAACTTCAACTTGCGGTATAATTTTCTAAAATTGATCATTATTCCAAATTTGAAATTATTGTATCATCCTTTTTATTGTTATTTGATAGGCTAGTATTTGGCCGCAATATCGCCTAGCATAAAGCGCAGATACGTTCTAATACAGACCACGTATCCTTAGAAAACTAATTATCCTGGATTTTTAAAATCCTGATTTATCTTTATATTCAGGAATTAAAGATGGTACAGTGAATTGGGATATCTACCAGTTAAAAATGATATCCCGCCGGTCACCTGGACGTTTGGTGTAGGAAGGGTTTCGTCGATTTACCTAAAATTAAAATCTATAATAAGACGCGTTTCAACGGAAGATACTTGATATATTTGTCTATTCCTCTAAATATAAATGTTCTTATTATAACTTGCATGATCCATAAACTGTAGACAAATCGTTGAATATATTCGCATGTACTAATTTAATAGCATTCCTTAAAGATAATTAAAATCTATGATATAATAACAAATAGTGTATAATTAACTATTTTATTTTTTAATCTATTTGATGCTATTTAGATCTACTCCTACAGTTTAGTATGGTACCAAAATCTTCTGTCTTTAAATAGACGAGAACTCATACTCACCTACACAATTACCGTTCAATGTGTACTTATTTTTGTGTGAATATCTATTTTTGTCGTCTCAGAAATAATTATTATAATGAGAAAAACATACGAAGTAGGTACGTATTATTTTGTATCATAACGACCTTCCCTATCGCCCACATTGGCACGCCGCTACTCGAACCTACGTTTTCAGATGATGTAAATAGATCGCCGCTGACCAGAAATATTATTTTTATGCTTAAAATTTGAGACGAAATGCGGAGATCTGTTGTGGCGATGCAAATAGATAGACATTTATTTTCGCAAATATTCTTATAACATAATAATTTTGTACAATCACGTTGATTCCGCCCACGTTGCGTTCCTAAATATATGCACCATTACTTTATAATTATTCGTAAAGAAATTATAACTATGTACCTAGTTTTCAATATCAGTTCTCATGCTAACAGTTCCTTCCTATTACCATTAGTACGTCAATGCACATTGCCCGCGAAAGTGATAGTCAAGTATTCTTTAGCTCCAGGAAAGAATAACTTTAAAAAATTTTTAAAAGAATAACAAAGTGTTGAGTGAAAAAAAACAATTAGATAGTAGAGTAGCAGTTGTACTTATCTCAATGCATTTATCTAAATGTATGTTCCTGTAAAAAATATTATAATTAACACACTAATTCCGAAATTAGCACTTTTTATTATACCAAATAATAAAAGTATTTGACCAATAGTTTGGAACAAAACGTTGACAACTTTTTCATAGTGGAAACCACATCACGCATTTGAATTACAATCCCCTTGTAGCTATACGTTAAAAAATTGTAATGCTTACATTATAGGTGCGTAAAAAATAGAAAACTAGTCATTTTTAGAACGCAATGTTCACGGCCTTTAGATGTACTCGCCATTACATACATGAGTGAGTATAAATATGCATACTTACTGCTTACATTGAAATCTATGTACGTTTTGAATGGCGGAAGATGTAATTGTTCGCGCGTTCTAACGGTTAACTCGTCATACATTCAGTCGACGGCGGTTAACAAAGTGTCAAGCTGCTGTACCGTAACTACTAAGCAAGGGCTCGCCACTCACCAGGTGGTACGTCGCTAGGTAAACAGTCGCTGGTGTACGTGAGCGCTCATTCTCTTCAATACAATGTCATTATTTTCAGGTTCAAATACATGTACGCCGACCTATTTATATCAAAGCAGGTTTGTTGACCTGGTTGTTCAATGAATAGTCCCTCGAATAATGCAGTGTGTGTATTATATCGCGTTACTGATGTGCACACACTGTTACACTACCTGGCTTTTGTAGGTTATCTAAGTAAACTACAAATTTCTCTACGGAAATTAATAACCGCTAATGATTTGTTTAAACAGATTAGGTACGTACCTTTATCGTATAGATGTTGTTTGACGGTATTATTAAAAAACATATGACATGAGTCTACTTTTTGATACATGAATAAAAATGGAGGTACCTAGAAAATTATCGACACTAATATTATGAATTTCTATGGTGTATTTTCCATAAACCTATTGTTAATCATAGATCAATAGACGATTGAAAATAGTAATACTCGCCGATTAACATTTGTGATGCATGTCCGCTGCAACAATTAATTTTTATGCCAATTACAAGACCTATTTATAAATTTCAGGCACATTTAAAAATATTACAAATAAAAACTTAGGTATATCGAGTAAACTACCAAATAGGACAATTTAAAGTTCAAATATTCACACTGGATAATTAACCTTTAATTATTTTTTTTCAATTGGTTAATTGCGTCTACCAAGACATATTGTAATTTTATTTCATATTTCTTAATACATATTAGTTAATATTTTCCGCAACTATCGGTTTTGCATACTCAAAAATGGATTACTTATAAATACTCTCAAAGAAGATTGTAAATATTTTATGTAAAGTGTATAATTTTGATAAAGATATAATTAAAGGGATGAAAAATACAGAAAAAATGATGATTTTAAAGTGTCCTTAATTGTGCTTTTCCTATTCATAAATTAAATGTAATGTGTGTATTGTTTGCATCGATTCCTTTTACTGTATATTATTGTGTAATGGCCTATTTGCTTGCTAAATGAATGGTGTTTTATTTCCGGATTTTAAAATGTTAACGCTAAAAAAGATACCAACATAATATGTGAAGAAATCTATTTATATGGAAATATTAAGCAATTTATGAATGTTAATATTAACAAAATTAATGTCATTTTACAATACATAAATTGCAACATCTAGTTACGAATACAAAGTAATATATTCTCATACTCGTGTACATTCATCTTATAATTTATATTCTCAAAAGGACAGATCTAATAAATCATTAAATCATCGCAACAGCACAATTTAGAACTGATAGATTTTTTTTATATTATTTTAGTATTTTAATTATTGGAATTGTTTGCTGTTGCTTTAATAAACCATGTATCTTTTTAGTTCTACTTCATCAAAATCAAGAATATATTTTGTATGAAAAATCACTTGTGAAACTACGTATTGACACTCGGACGAAATGTTATATTATATTATAATGTCAAACAATCTTTAAAAAAATCTGTTACCAATCTATAATAATGTTTTTGTATTTAAAAGAATTTGCAAGAACAATTTATTTTCAGTTTGTAATTCGTAAATTAGAATACTCGAGAGAGGTAAAATCATGTTCTAAGCTTTTCTATCTCTTTCATTCATAACTCGTTGACAGTCGTGTCATAGTTCAAACCAGTGTATCGTAAATTGGTGATACACTATATTTTGACATAAATTTACAGATAATATTAATTAAATTCATAATTCCATATAATTTGCAAACTGCATAAAAAATTAGCAAGTATGTAAAAGTTCACATAGAATAAAAATTGTCTTTGTACTCTATGGTTAAGCTGTGGCTGGTGCGCTGTGTGGTAGTGGTATTGGTAATTTTCGTTTTGGTGTGATGGTTTGGTAGATCCATCATTTAATTTGATGGATGAAGCGAACGGTGTGCGCGCTGTGGATTGATGTTACATCTCCTATCTTTTTGGCAGTAATAGTGAGCTCATTGATAAAATTGAGAAAAGCTAGCGTGATTATCTAGAATAACTTGTTGCAATTTCAGTGATAGGTTCGGTAAGAATACGTTATTGATTTTCGTGAGAATTTTCCGCTAGGGATTTTTTCAACAAAGGAGTGATTAGATTACAGTGTTATTATTCAGTAAAGTTCGATCACAACTGTCATTGGCCAAGACCAATCATCCATTAAGTGCTTTCATGTGTATTTCACACTCACCGAAATATTCGTTCTCAACTATCATTCGGTTTTAAATCGTAACTGGCATAATATAAATTGCAAAAAGTGATAACCGTATAAGTCGCATTGTGTCATTTGGGAAGTTTGGAAAACGTCGATTGGCGATCCGTGATATACCGATCATAAATTCACCGGAAGGACAAATGTTTTAAAAAGGTTGGTATGAGCTTATATTAAAATAATATCATTAATATTTGCAGTTAATAAGATCATTCTGGTGCTCATTCATTACGAAACAAGAGGCTTCTCGTAATAAAATCGCGCGATGTCGTGTCATGCTAACATTTCGCTCTGCATCATACTTTGTGTAGGTGTGAGGTATTACTTCACATTTTTACGGGTCTTTCTTAGTGTTGCATGACTAATTAAGCTACCTATTCCTTGTATGTGAGCTTGAGTTCTTTAAACGAGAAAATATACGTATTGTATATGCATTGGTCAATATTTTGTCATAGAGAAAATTTGATGTGATTCAATTATTGACTGACAGATTGCTTGCCTATTTACGTTGTGTAAAGACCTTGATAAAGCATTGTTGCAAATATATTCCAAATCTATTTACTCAACTGGTAAATATAAATTTTTTTATGATTAATGCACCAGTTTTATTTTTAATTTTTCAAGTGACATAGATTTGTCAGATGGAAATGCATTTTACCCACATGCATGCACACTCACACTGTTTTTAAAATGTTTATTCGTATTTCAATGAAATTAATAAACAAACAAATTTGTTTGGTATGGAAAACCTTATTTCATTTGCAATTTAAATATTACAGTAATATATGCATATCTATTTAGTAAAGTCTTATTATAACTGTTGTAAAGCATGTTAACAATGTGTTTTCTTGTTGAAAGAAAGGTTACCCATTGAGTTAGTATATATAGATACATAAAGATGTACTTACATTGTGATAATAGATAGACATGTCACTCATTGGAGACATGTATACATATTATATATGTTATCTTATAATATTTGTACATTAAAGTTTAAATCTATCACCTAAAGAGTAACTATTGTTAAATACCACAATATCTATTTAAATATATAATTTGTATTTAAGCTACAATTACCATCTTTTCATATGTATTAGTTGATAATGTATTTTTATTGAAAGATGATTATCTACTAATAGTCATGTTACATAATGCAGTGTTTTAATCATTTTTACAGCTTAAATACGTAAGTTTTATTTGCTGCACCTCAGAAGTTGCAGTCACCATTTATTAAAATGTACATAGTTAATGTACTACTGTTTGTGTGTGATTCACCAGACAAACAGACAAAGTGCAAAGCAACACTTTTCATATCTAAAAATATTTCTTTGTATAAAAATATTAATTATAATTATTACGAAATCCTATGGCATGTGTGAAATAATTAGTGAGAAGTAGGAATACTACACTCCTCTGCCTATCTCTTTAGGGAAATATGGTTGTAATGTTGTTATTAATCACTGTGCACTTTGATGGTTCTCAAGGTACTTTGATGTTCATAGCATTTGAATTAGACCTTCAGTTGTTTTTCTTTATGTTATTACAGTAAAAAGAGCTTGGCTTAATCATGGGAGATTGCTATTTTTGGTGAAAGTGTTGAAATAGGGTCGGTAACAGTTGCATTGCTGTTTCTTATTCAGGATACATACTCAAATAATGTCTATTTGACTATTTATCCTATATAATTATGAAATTATATATCAGGTTTTCATAGGACAGAGATTGGAGGAGGATCTCATAAAAGGATATAGTAAAAATAAAGCATGTAATAGTTGTTAAACACAGTATACATAGAACTGCTGTTTTTGTTTATTTTACTCTTTATTCTACGTAGGAACATCTTATAATAGTCTTCTAAGGAGATCCTAAGTCTTTCTAAGAAGTCCCTATTTGATTTATTGTTATTTCTCTGATATTATATTTGTAAACATAGACTGTAAAGAACTGGTTGCTATTTAAAATTGTTGTGTGGCTGTATGTTCTTCAAATGGCCTCTCAGTATCAACAATGTGTATTAACACAAACAATGAATTAGCAATATCATTTTCATTCTGGACATCATGTTCTTGTAAACAATTTACAGGTAGTTAATGCTAACTCATGTCAAAGTATGATTCCACCATTTTTTGATGTTAGATATGGAATAAAATTTAACATTCTGAAATAATAACATTCAAAAAATTCAGTTCCCATTTAAGGGATTCAATCTTAACTATAGGTATCTATATTGCTAATAATTACAGTCTACATTGTATAGGTTTGATTTAGACACCAACAAAATACAAAAAGTACTAAAATACAGAAAATTGACACAAAGATGTAAGTTCTGGCAACAGACTTGTTATTTGTTTATTATTACAATTAATCTTTCAATCTACTGGCATAGTGACTGTCAACCTCTACTATCGAGAATTGCATATAATGATATAGAAGATCATAAAGAAAGGAACAAGATTTATGAAGCACACTTTGCCATCAATTTGTGCTGACAATGTGAGACTGTGTAACTAATATGTGTCCCAGGCATAGTGTTAAATTACATATTCTATGCAATGCCCAAGGAATGTGAGATTGTGCACATTTCTTTATTGTTTATGCTGACAACTACCAAATGTTAAATGTACCTTCCAGAGGCATGTATCAAATGTAATTCATACATCTTATATTTTTTGTTGCACCTATAATCAGTGCGTATATTTTCATGATATTTTGTCAATGTCCATTAAGTATGATTAACTTTCGAGATATCTTTATTATCTGTAATATTATTAACAGTTTAATAGAATTAGATTGCATGTGCCTACCAAATTATCTGAATAAAGTATATGTGCCATGATATCATACAGCACAACATCAACTTTATAAAAAAAGAGATTTGTAAGATACAAATATTTTTTTACATGCTACACATTAACCATCATCAACCTGTTTGTTATGCCAGTGACATAGGTCTACTCTCAGCATGAGAAGGGTAATTAGAGCTGTAGTTTGCCTTATTGAGTGTGGTACAGCAGATACATACTTATTTCTTCTAAATGATCATAATATATAATTTTATTATATATATTGACTGAAATAGGTCTGCAAAAGAAAAGATTTTGACTATTTTATTGGTCAGCATGTTTCTGTTGTATACTTTTAGGTGAAATATTGATCATGGTTTTCACTAGAACATGACATTAAGCATGTAATCAAAAAGTACCAGTTACATTCCATGTTCTTTCTATTGACAAGTGAGTGTGAAGGAATGAAAATTAAACATAAAAATATATCTTGAGTCACAAAATCACAGTTTGTAAATTATCACATCAGTCATTTAGATGTTTCCTAGGCTGCACTGGAAGAAAACTTAAAGAACATGTGACGATAAAATGTAGTTATTAATCATAATGTGATATTGTAATGTATGTATGGATGAGGGAAGGGGGGAGTCCACCTTTTCAAATAT
>DWEC01003555.1:0-10508 GCA_018245735.1 Microceris miodesmiata
TCTATTCGTCTATTTGTGACAAATTTTCAGGTTGCTTTATTCGAAACATCTGACATATAACGTGTAGGTATATATGTCTATTGCCATACACCAGGCACAGAGTCAGACTCCGAGCTGCTACTAGAAATTGTAAATTAGAAAAATCTAATAGGACCCGCCCCGGGATTTAAACCCAGGATCTCCCGATCGGTAGTCGCGCTTGCAACGACGACCAACGAGGCAGCCAAATATATTATATTGTCAAATATCATAGATTTAAGCAAAGGCAGTGACAGCGTGTCGAAGCTGATAGCGATTTGTACCTCTTTAATATCTGCATCGCTGTTACAGCTGCGCCTGCTCTGATTTTAACGTTAAACGTTTGTCTAGATAAATGCAACAATTATTAAGGACATAAAGTATTATCAACACGCTCTGCCGCTGTACACGCCGACAGATAAAAAACAAATAGAGATTTTACTACATGGAACACCGATACACTGTTGAAATCAAGCAGTCGATTCTTAATGATTACTTAATTATATTTTGAAGCATTTCGGCACGGGAGACCAACAATGGATTGACAATAAGGTTGATGATTATGATCTTTAGTAATAATTATTATCGGCGAAGAGCTTCGAAAGCGTACCCGTAATAAAATTTATCTGTATTTCAGTATTATTTTTGTTCAGTTGGTATAGATTGCCACTAAGGTATCTAAACGTTACAGATGAGAAAGTAAATCTTTATAAATGAATCGCAACTTGAACGTTCCTTCACATTCTACACTGTTATCAACACAAATGTGGGTTTTTAATTGATAACCCACAGTCATTAAGGAAATACGCAAGATAAAAATACACTGAAGATATATATCGGTAAATCCCAAAAAATTATGATATATTTACGATTTCCGAGACTATTTTAATTTCATAGACATTAGGGCCTTTGTAGACAGAGTATAAAGTACCTAGAAGTATTTAATACACGACGAGCCATACATATGACAAGACAAGAAATTGTTCCTGCTACGCATCGTTCTCTCACTTATATAAATACTACCAATGTATATTTTCTTACGTGATCTGAACACACATACCAGTAGTGAGGACGGTATCATACGAAATATCATTAGGTCCAACATGTGTGCAATTTTATTTATAAATAAAATACTTAGCGATAACATAATTATTAAGCTTCAATTCACTGATGCATCAATAAACTTTAAATCAATTATACATCAATTATACATTTAATTATTTTTCTATAAACTGGGATAAAATCGAAACTATCTCATAGCCATCGTTGGAGAAACTTTTCATCCCTGCAATGTTGGCCAATTCCTTATTGCATGATGATAGTCGAATAGTACAATGAAATATATTTATAATATCAATTTTATATTTGGACACTTAAAGGATATTTCACAATTTACAGAAAAATGTACCTACCCAAGGAATTGGAATGTATTTCTCAAAATACATTTAAAATTCATCAGGATGCGAATACACGTAAGTATTTATGTGTTATTTATCGAAACTTAACCCTATTTCACAATCTATAAAGAACTTACACAAAATTCTCTAAAAAACACAGTAGCTTTGAAGGATCCAGGTAATATACCACACCATCAGAGACAAAACTACATGCATACATATATATGACACATGACGTCACAGATGTATGAATATTGCCAGTGATAATACCACGCAGAAATCAACTTGGCGCTTGCGAGAAATGCGTATTCGCTTTGACCATCTTACAACCCCTGCTGTACAGACAGTAACTTAACTATTATAAAATGCGCACATGAGCTATTTTCATAAAAAAATGTTGAAATTAATGACAATTAACAAATGCTTTTTTTGCAGTTAGTACTCGGCTATGACGTCATTATAACAAGCTGCCTAGTTAATTTCTGCGAGTTATACGAGCGTAATTCTATGACAAATACACCAATATTATTAGTTTGTTCGTTAGCTGCTTGCTTTATTGCTATAATAAAACAGAAAACTACTTTGACTAAATCTACTACTATAATTCTGTACTACTATAATTCTATACTATTATAATTCTATCTAATAGAAACATTTCTTCACGATTCCATTAGTCATGTTACTGTAAGCAAGGCTTTTGAGTTCCCAGTTCGATTCCCGGCTAACCTCAACATTAGTTACCGGAAGCGGTTATAATGCTGATGATGCTGGTTAAAGCCTTCCACTACGGGTCTACGGATCGAATCCTCTTACCATATCCTTAGTACAGTTTTATCATTAAATATTACTTGCTATAACAGCGACAGAATAAAGTATGCCATGAGGAAACCTATCCCCTTAATCCATTACTTACCTATTTCTTAAAGCATATGAGCATCGTAGACCACACCCTTGACCTTCGTCATACTGAGAGGATCCAGGTTGCACCAGCCATACGACAAAAGGGTTTATGTTGACGGTAACACCTGCAGTGGTATACTTACTTTATGGCATATTTGAGAAAGAATATGACGTACTTTATATGTAGTTTTTTCCACAAGTCATATTTATATAGAACAAAAAAAGCCAGACCACAAATACATGGTCGAGGCAAAACTCAGTAGAGTAACAATAAAAAGGCTTTTCACGTGTACAACTAAACATGTGTTATATACATTAAGCAAATTAGTTTTTAATATCGTTGATTTGGTTGCGAGTTCTCTTCAGGTTTATTTTACAGTACTCTCACACAACACAAACGTATCTGTATTTCTCTCTTCGTTGAACCTGAAATCATAAAATTATTTTTTAAACATAAAATACATAACATAGACATTATTATTGCATATATTAATTAACTTCTTGAACGCCGAGACAGTCACATGGCTGCCACGGAAAAGTAATTTGATTTGGCGCGTCAAGTGAAAAATTATGGAAAATTACATTAGAACTATGAAATCTCTGATTTATAACTAAGAAAACTTTTATTAAAAGATATCAGACGATTGCGACCGAAAAAAGGATAAAACTGTTGCGTCTATAAAAATGTAGGTATTTACGAATATTATGAAAGACAATTAGCATTTATTAATTAAAACAAAACAACAATATTATAGCTTGTGTTAATGAGATAAATCAAAATAATTAGTTACTTCAATAATCTTACATTGCCACACACACACACACACACACGGTAACCTTTACCGGGAAAACACAAATAAAACTCAATAATGCAAATCAAACACTTTATTTTCAAATTATAAATAAATTAATTACCAATGTTGTCATGATCGCCATAGAACTCAATAATCACAGACTCGGTTGCGTTTAAGTATCCCCAAAATTACCAATTTTTATTTATCAAGTTACAGTTTAATTTTAACAAAATGTGAAATAAACTATGTAATACATTTTCTATTTGTAACAAGGTTATACTTATACTACGTAAATAGAATTCTAAATAAAAAAATACTTATTTCTATCGTTTAAATTTAATATTTATAAATTAAATCGATAAAGTATCTCTCTAAGGCTGTATTTACATTAATAAAATAAGGTTTATAAATAAAATTATAAATTAAAAATGTTTAAGTTAAAAAAGTTTTTTGTAACTTTCCTTTTTTAAATTGTACATTCATCAGCGATATTAATTATGTAAGGAATTTGAATTATTACGAACTTGCAATGTGTTAAACAATACAACTTCTGTACATGTCACATATACAGTGTATATTAAACTTTAATTAAAACTTTAATTAAAATTCGTCACATCAAGCTTTAAATGTTTAAAAAAACAGGAAAATCGAAATTTTATGACAACACCTGCGTCGTGTGAACACAGCCTTAGCTCCATCTAATTATGACTTACAACTGAAGTAACCGATAAAATCACAAACAATTTTTACGACTCTACCGCGTTCGTTAGTTTTAATTGACCAACAAACATTTCGCTCGTTACTAAAAACCAATCAACAGTTAACGCAGTGATACAGCATGATTACTTACATGTAATTGACTGACGAATACTATACGATTTTTTTTAAATATACGGAAATTCCGGATTTAATTCATTTTACATTTGCAAATAATGTATAAATTGCGTATAATGTATAAATTCATATTTTAGCTCATTATTTTAGTACATTCATAAAAATCGTGATTATAAAGATACACCTCGAGTATTTCCTAATTAAAACGCAATTAGCACGTATAATATTCACTTTAATAGCTGTATCAATTAATTTATGTCGCATACATTAATATAACGAAGCTCTAATAACTTTTCTTCAGTTCTTTAGAACATTTTCATTTATTAACGAATAAAATTATACTGCAATTTTTGACACTGCGTGTATTGATAGCAATGTACCTGAACTTGTGTGTTCTAAAACTAGCCTCAGCAATTAAATATTTAGTAAAAAATAAATGCTAGGAACAAGGCCAGAACACAAAGCTGAGAACGAAAATATTGGAACAAAACATAAAACAATAACATAGATACAACTCATAGGCTTCAAATAGGAACAATGATACATTCAAAAAACAAAATAATACTCAACCATTATACATACTTAATTTAATAAACAAAAATTTGCGACTTTATTTTGTGACACAACACTCATGTAAATTATATGTCGCAGTTCAACCGTCAAACAGGGCGTTTCTTAAGCGGACAGACAGGTCGTGAAACAACTGTTCACAAAATAAACGTGAAAAATGCAAAATGCGTTTTTTTATAATCGTATGAATATAACTAGGCTGCCATGATGCACCTACAAGTGTGTAAGTACTGTCTGGTACTAATGAGTAATGAGGAATTTAATGAATGCTAATTTTAATTGGTGTTCGTGTAGGAAGAATAATGAATGTGGAAGAAACAAGTCAGGTCTGAAAGGATAGATACGCCTTTTTGGCGCTCGGCGCTCTCTCCCTAGCCTTTTATTGGATCTAGAGTGCTGGTATAATAGCAAAAATCATTAATTAATTACTGCAATATTGTGTCAGTTAATGAACGTGAAATATGTGTAATTGTATTAAACGCACAATGTAAATTGATTTTATTATTGGATTAATAATGAAATATCCCTGCTATAATTAGCCGGTAAAAATCTCTGAATCGTAATAAAAATTCGATGTACATTATTATTCTTATTTTTATAGAACAAAATGTTCGTAACTAACATTATATTTAAAGTACATTACCGTACACGTAACATTTTATTCCTATTAATAAAACTATACAAATCCGTATGCGGCATTGTATACATCCTTTACAAATTATAACAAAATTTTAGAATTATTAGGTGAAAATTATACACATTGAGGCGGTTTGACATTACACAAATCTATTTTGGAGAAATTCATAACAAAATGTTTATGAATTAATTTGTAACACTTTTAGAATCATGGCATTATCAAGCCAATGAAGCGATCAAATGAAAATCATCAGATTGATATGCAAGACCGAAATTTGAAAACTCAGTAATTTGGTTTGCCGCCAAATGTACCTTGGAGTACATCCATACTTTATAAATATCCGTAATTGTAGAATAAAGGTCGATGCAAAAATAAAACACACGAAAACAGCAAGATTTTTTGTCAAAACAATAATAATACTATTTTACAAGTGCCTATAACTCGAACGATCTGTAACAGGTGAAAGTATCAAAATGGATGTTTAAAACTGATTAGAGAAGTTAGGAAGTGTGTACCCGTATGTATATGTTACTGTTTGCATTCAAATGAGGCTGTTTTACACTATAACACAGTATAATGTATGTCTTGAAAATAAGTCTTTTTACTTTCTACTTTACGGTCACCCATCATGCGTACGTAACGCCTCATGTGTTCTAAAACTCGATGTCTTCGTGTAAACAATTGGAAACCTCACAATGGAACGCTGGCCTCATTCAAAATGGTTAACGGATTTAGAAGAGAAATATCACATTATGAATACTGTAAACCATGAACAGTAATAAACATGAAATAATTGGATGTATTGTTGTAAGTGCAAATCTAGAACATTCTTCGATTAAAAAGTAATTACGGATTCCAAATTTAAAAATATAATCACGCTATCCGAGGGTAAGCCTACAATTAAAGTGTATAAACTATGCGTTAAAAGATATCACCGTAACAAAATACAAAATTTATATGCAAATAAAGCATGTAAACATTTCGCTCAGTTACAAATAAACATATTAATAATAACAAGGAAAAATATTGTAACAAATACATCGTAAATAAATACGTTGATAAAAAAAAATTACTGAGGATTTACAAGCATGTCTCCCAACATTTTGAACAAAATGAATCATGAAATGAAATTGGAAAATTTATGATCGGAAAATTTGTGACAAGAGTATTTATAAGACGAGTTAAACATTAAATACAGAAACTTAAAGTCTAAGAATTTGTAAAACATACACCGGTTCGTGGTAAAATTAAAATTTGATAACTCCAATAAACAAAAGAATGTGTCGATTTTTTTTTAAATAATAGTAAATATACTGTACAATTACTCGAAGTACTATTTAACTATTTGAATTATACGTAGTAAAAGCAAAGGGCTGTACATAATTATAGCAATTATAGAGGACAATTATAAGGCAATGTTGTAATTTTCCCACTCTCTGCTGAACTCATTATAACAATTATACCGCTATTTAAATAATTTTCACGTCAATGATTTTGTCGCGAAACAGAAGACAAGAAAAACGCATATATGTACTTATATATTTGTAACTGTTATTACGCAGTTGAAGGTACATAAATATATTGCATGGTAAATATCTGTGTACATATATACATATATATGTGTGTGTGGTTATAGAATGAGGAAAAATATGTATTGCCAAAGGCCACATAATGCACAAAACGAATTGAGATAAGGTTGTTTTATATTTAAAATGATATGATTATTAGCAGATTATAGTATGGTCGTTATCATTTGAAAATTATCATGCAAATGTCCCGCATCGATTAACACAATACTTATCTATATGCAGACAATATTATGGGCGTATTAAAAGGCAGAACATGAACACGTTTTTTAAATAACAGTAAAACTGATAATGAAAAGTTACATTGTGCAGGCCCATAGTGACAGTGTAGCGTAATTGTTTGGCAATTATTTAAAAATTCAACCGTTTCAGCTTGCTACAAACAAACTGAAGACATGAATTAATAATAGATCTGTAATATGGCAGCATGTCAATAAATATCAAAAATAATTGAATATGAATCTAACAAAATCTGTTTACAATTTTGTGACCAAAACTTTTCATACTCCATTGCTGGGTGTTGGGTTCTCTCTCTGCGCCTCATTAACCCTAAGATAGAGGCAAGAGAGTGTAATCTGACTGACCGCCATCTACTCAATAAGGTGATCTACGAATTCCAAGAAAATCTCATACCAGGACACAAAAAGGCAGCATAATGCATCGTGTCTAACTTAACTTTTCAGAAGGTTTGCAGTCTTCAAGCACATTATACCTACAGGCGATGAGGAAATTATTAATATAATTATATATATAGTTATATGAATATAAAAATTTCAATTTTACCACAAACAAAATATAGTAGAAACATCACTGGTTCACAATTTATACTTGTGATGCAATATTAATAAAAAAATTTGTACACAAATGAAATCTCAATTTTTAATAATAATCTCAATTTAAGTTATTTTCCGAGTTGACTCACAACAGCTCAATAGCAAAATTTCAGTTATTGTATTTTCTATCTCGTTTCTTCTTTTATTATCCCATATATGATGGTGCGAGACAAAAAATCCATCAACCAAACTAATGCTATTGATTGTTAATGAGTTTGTAATATACGCATTCTTATTCTAAATACAACAAGTTATTTTCATAAATATTTTATATTTTACCTACCTACTAAAAATCGGGCATACATTCTAACCGGTGTTACGTGGCAAATGCAGCCCACGGCCAATACGGCATATATTGGATTCCAAAAACCATCTCACTCCCGTACAACAGAAGTCTTTAGGAATTGTTTTATTTATGTACCGCCTTAACTCAATTATGTTTAACTGGGAAATTTCACTAATTTCGGATGCCGAAGCTCAAGAAGGACCTTGGTGGATCCAAAACCTGCTGGACTATCCCCAAAAAACCATACTTTAATCAACCCGGTGCATAATGTAAACATGTATGTATGTGGAAACTGACGTACCCTTAAGGGGCTGCTAGAAGACGACCCATTAAGTCTATTATGGCTATGACAAGTGTCATGATTACATAACAGTGCACTAAATTGAACCAACATATTGGACCACCAATTCTACGGTGATATAAAATAGGTATATTACACAAACATAATAACCAGTACATAATTTTCAAGTTAAGTATCAAAATATACTATAATAGTACTAACAATGTAATGTGAAATCAATTTCAAAATTCAATTCCACGAAACCTTGTTTATTTCACGGGCTTTTAAAAATAATTCGAAATACAACTGAATCTTATACACTTCGGACATTTCAATAAATGTCATATTTCACAGTTGCGCCGGAACTTATAAACGGTTTTGAAGGTCATTATTGTTCATACTCAGAACGAGCTCAAAGGAACATAAAATCGAGCAAAATTATATATATAAATAAAAATATATATATATAAATAAAAATAAATATTAAATAAACCCATCAAATAAACTCAGGTAACAATAATTAGGATTGGTCGTCCTCATACCTTCACTTCGTTAACATCGGCACTGACGTCTAACGTGCTGACATCACTGCTGAATCCAGCATCAACAATACAGAATGACCGACATAAATATTATTACTTAATGATGATGAATACCACGAGTACAAATTCACAACAGTGTTACCAGAACCACATAAAGTAACAATAACGAATCAAATTCATTCCCTTTAACTCCATATCCGTGGCTTGGCGCCCCCGGAGGAGCATTGTTCTTGCTTCTCGCCGTCATTGTCTGCTGTATTCGGGCCTCCGCCGACGCCACAGAACACATTCTTCGTCATTTTCGCCTCTGTTTGCGGGCTGTCGATCAACGGTAATCATTTATTATAATTAAATCCTGATATCCCCATGTTCCCGAGCAGTGAGTGGCGTGTGCGATCTTGTACCGTCAGCATGCAAGGTGACACACCCATTGAGTAATGGTAAACATTGTAACATTTTTTACTTTGCCAATCGGCGGGTGTATGACGCCCTTACTAATCATACAGAAAAATAAATGCCCAAATTCCTAAGTCCCAGAAAATTTGCTAGAGTATGTGGTCTTGTACCGTCAGCATGCATATGAACATAGTAAAAATATTCATCACGGTCACACGATCACATCACGGTCTAACAAATTGTGACGTATAATCTATCCCACAATTCCCATATCCCCGTGAAGTATGTAGCGTGTGTAATTTTGTACCGTGAGCATGCAACATGAAAAACCAATCATGAAGTAGAAAACATTGTGAAATTTTTCACTTGGTACATCAAGACGTATGACGGCCTAGCCAAATATAGCATTTGGATGACGTGTCCGCTTGACATTTATGATTGAAAAAGGAGAGTTCTACGTGGCCCACTACGATACGAGTATGTGGTATTAACATGCTACAACATGAGACTCTATATAAAATAATAATAAACGAAAATTAAAAGCTAATAGAGACTTTCCGGGCAAGCTTGGTACGCCCTAGACTACATCTCATTTACCATCAAGTAATATCATAGTCAAATGTAAAGTTTTCGCTATTGAAAAAAAAAATTACCATTACTAATTATATACTATTGTTTACTAATTATAGAACATGTAATAATAGAACACAGAAAGAATAGGTCATTTTATTACCATTTTTCATAAAAAAATTTTTGCTCTACATTTTCCTACATTTTCATTTTGAAAAGCCAACACAACACAGGCTATCAGCGACGAAATGCAGTGTTACAGTTTGTTCAGGGAATAAAACAAATTCCGAACAACATAACGATTAAATCCCTAGTCAGAATTTCGATGATTCAGGAAATAATGAGCGTGAGGTCGCGATAACATTGCAACTGTACAAAGATTAACACAAGCGACACATAAAAGGCCGAAGGTTCAACGACTTGCTCGCATCTCTATTGATCTGACATTGTATCATCTGCTTTATAAAGAATTGAATGACCAGTTCGCGGAAAAGTACAGTTTTGGTACCTAATCATTGTTTGAGTTTCGCAATGACAAGTGCGATGACTGAAAATTGTGGGAAATACTTTTTCTATATGATAATATAATGACAATCAACAAATATTGTAGTATATGTAAATATGAATAATAAATTTCTTAAAGATTAAAATAAAATTTGATATTAGCGAAATTTGCAATTCGAGGAAATTGTTCAACGTAAAACTTCGACGATAATGTGGTATTACACAGGAGTAAACCTAAATTATCTATAAGTGGACAGCTGGTAAACAATATACCCAAATATCTAAATAAATATATTGATATTTTTTACACTTCTACTTCACGTGAAGAACACTCATGTTCATCAGGGAAATGTTTTTGGAT
>DWEC01003556.1:0-10508 GCA_018245735.1 Microceris miodesmiata
TGAATCATAATGAATCGCCTAAAAATAAAATTATAATAAAATGTATGTCTTTAAAATAGTAATTCAATTCAAAGTAAAAGCGTGGGGTGCATTTTACTGCGGTTCATAACTATTCTCCCATAGATAATTGCCAATAGAATGATTGTAACATTTATAATATAAGCGTGTTAAAAATAGTCATTGAACAAAACTGTTCGCACGGCTCGCACTATTATAATTATTACAATGTTCTTATATAAAGTAGTGAGTGAGACTCAAACAAGTTGTACGAACAAGAGACGGTTACGGGCTCGCGCCGCGCATAACAGCGCTGCTCGGTTCCCTGGAGCTATCTTAATTAGTGAGAAATCGTTTTACGTCATTTTTTGAATTATTCGATCCTAGATCACCGGTCAACTTAGTATCACTTAAAGATCAAACGAATCCCAACGTCGATGTGAGACCCGCACTTCAATTTATTATTATGCGGGTTAGTTTTTGTTTTGCGATAGCTTCTAAGATATTCGTTTAAATTATATGGTGTAAGGGGCAATTTTGATCTACTACGTATTTAATATGATCAGGAATAATACTGTATTGTTTCAATTAGCCTTGTAATAAATCCATTATTTATTCGTAATATGCAAACGAGAAAATGGTTAGGTACTGTGGGTTATCCTTAAGCGATGAACGTATTATCGCGGACTTTTTGTACATGTTCTAACATATATAATAATTCTGTAGTACATTATTATGATCTATCTCTGATCATTTTAGCAGGGCCAGCGGTGTAAGGAATTTTTTACACCTGTAATCCGTGAGTTTATTGCCATACATCGGGCACATATCGAGACTCCGAACCACTACTAGAAAATCTAAATTAGAAAATTTTGTAGTGTTCGACCCGGGAATCGAACCCGGAACTGCCGATCGGCAGTCGCATTTGCAACCAACACGACCAACGAGGCAGACATAGAATTTCTTAGCTCTTTTATTTACACTTATGGTTAAATTATTTGAAATTTAGTAGAGATCCTATTGTTTTTTAAAACAAAGTATGGCTTACAGCACTCACAATAATAAAGTGATAAGGTGGCACTTCATTGGTGAAACAATTTTTAGAAACGCATGAGTAGTCTACTTCTACAATATTGGTATTTTGAACTGATACTGTAAGTCCGCACCGCGACCGCTACCCAGCTTTTAGGGCCGCATTTTATTTACGGTTATGTTTTCGATTACAATTTTTAAGATTAGCAATGTATATTTTTGCCTTCCATTTTTTTATATTTTCTTAGCATATAAAATATATTGTTAATATCATAAACAATGCAGGCGAACTCACAGTTATGAGCTAGTAGCGTATAATACTTATTATTTTATTGGAAAAAATATTATGCCGTTTTACGTCTTCCCTGGTACTATAATGTGGGTTACTAACCTTCTGAGATATCTCTTTAATACTAGCTTTACAAAGTAGTACCTTACAAGCTACACTCTCTAGTTACTCTCACTGGAAAATACGAGAACGTTCGACGCTTTGCTTACCGTGTCGGTCCTGCAACAAAGACGAAAACGCGTTTTGAGTTACAAGTGCCAGAGTACAGTGACCAGGGCGGAGCTCGAAGCATACTCCAACACGGCTTTGGTAAGATCGTTTTAGTAACAGTATTAATGTCGTCAATATTATTAATACGGATGATCGACTGCGCCTGGTGGGGTTACGTGTGTAAGTAGGTCATATAACAAAGATCGACTTAATGGTACAAATTAGTGCAACAGAATGGAGTACGATGCCAGCTCCCCCGTGCTCCCCGAACACATCCCGGGTGATTAAAGGGCGGGTGACGTATTAAAGGGCAGGTACTACCGAATGATCTGAATATTTTTATCAACAACAAACTGTTGTACTAACCACTAGGGTGCTGCTTTTGTCGCTATATATTAATTCTGCAATTAATAATTTTATATTTTAATACGGTCATATTTATTGTAGGGTATTTCTAAGTCCAATAATCATTAAAGTCATATTCATTACTCACGTCTTTACTTCTGGAGGGTCGTTGCCGACTGGAAATGGAAAAGATTACATTTTATTATCGTCGCTTATCGCTATATTATTGTATTTATTATGAATATTGAGCTAATAACGATTTCATTTGTAATAGATATAGTTGGTAGGTGCATCAACTATTAGTAGACTGTATCGAGAATATCGAAGCAGTTACAAAGCGTGTAAATGTTATCCTTGCACGGCAGTGTAAGCGAGCGAGTGTGCTTCCCGCCCGCCGCCATGCTCGGCCATCGCTTGCACTAGTAAATCACACTCACGTGTCTCACACGAGGTAGCCCTCGTGATGTAGAAGTTAAATAGTCATCTCGCTATGATAATCTAATAGCAAGCTAATACCTGCATAAAAATATTAAGTTAATGTCAAAATATGTAATTCTTGGGTTGCAGGCTGGGATGCGCATTCCTCGATAGTGCCAAGCTGGTTTGATGCCATAAACAGTATACATATATACAAGCTAAAATATCATCTGGCCGTTCGCCGTCCCTGGCATGGCAGTACTCACATTTGACGACTTTGCGCTCCCCGTTATTGTTACTGATAACGGTGGTGCCGCCCTTCTTCACCACGTTGCCCTTGTCGTCCACGGTCGAGGAGCTGGACGAGCTCACCACCACGCCGTTGTAGTTCGCGTTGGGGTTGTCCTTGCTTTCATTAATGATGTCCTCCACGCTCGGCAGTTTGGGGAAATTAAAATTGAAAGGTTGGATGAGGGGGACTGTCACTTGCGGTACCTGCGGGAGACGTGATAGGTGAAAATAAATCTTTGTAGCCGTAAGCCGTAAATCATAGCCGTATTTAAACTCTTTCAGAGGACGAAGGACTGTGAGCCTTGTCCTAGTTATAGTTCGTACGGAGAAAGAGGCCAGATATACAAATTTATAAATAATATTTTTATCAATGAACTAAATTTGATTTAATATCACATTTGACATGAAGATTTATTCTCTCAATGTAAGACATAATAATGTGTGGTCAAACAGCAGCACAGAGCACACAAGAGGTTATTTAGGGACACAGAGGATTATTCAGGAATAGAAGATTATTCAGCGGCATAAAAACCTCAAAAATATTCATATAGAAAATTTAATGAATGAGAGATGCATTTCGCCCACTGCTGGCAACGTGTGATTCCTTTTCCACGTCATCATTGTTTACAGCAGCAAACGTTCAGCTGTCATTCGAATGCATCAATGTGTTAAAATAAGTAATAGGGATGCGAGCGCAGTTCAAATGGTGGTTTCGGTTTCATATAAAATACTTTGGTCATTATTCAATTCAAATATGTTTGGATTAAACTTACCCCGAATATAAATCTGAAAAAATAAAAAAAGGAATCAGTCAATTATTCGCATCTAAGCTTTAGAATTGCGCATTCTATCATGTTTAGGCAGTTAAGAGAGAAATTAGTCCATAGGTTATTTTTAAAATTAATGAGAAATTGTTAAACTTTATCGATAAGCTCTGAAATTGCTTAGAAATATTAAGACAGATCTGGACTGTATGCGATAGCTTTACCAATCCTGCCTCGTAACAGTTAAAGAGCAACCTCCAGGCCTTCAGCTACGAAGAGTCCCTAATTGGGACATACTGATGATGGAGCGAGCTATATAATGTAGAATAATGGTTCAATTTAAATTTGAAGCTGGCCAGCAGCGGATTACCTACTCTGATTTGATCGCAGAGCTACACGTTCTGACGGTAAAATGTTTTTTTATGATCACTCACCCATTGTTCGCGAAGGCGAAGTTAGCTGCAAGAATGATACAAATTAAATTTTGTTAGGTATCCGCTACCAACTACTTATATAGGAGTGGGAGTGGAGCAGAGCACAGCGGACGTAGCGATAAGGAACGTTTTACGACTTCGTGGGGCCACGTGGTGCGCGCTGGGCGCCGCGCCGCCGCACGACGCGACCAACGAAATTATTCTAACGATGATAATGCCATCCTCTTTGTGTTTTTTGCTTGTACTCGCTGATCAAACCGATTTATAATCAAAATGGCAAAATAAACCTTTTACTTAGCGCACACTTCATTACTAAAGTGCGTTTTAAATTTAAATATCACTTGCTAACGATGAAGGAAAACATCGTGAGGAAACCTGCACACCTTAGAATTTATAAGAAAAAAAACATTTAAGGTGCATGAAGTCTGTCAACCCGCACTTGGCCAGCGTAGTAGGCTATGGCCTAAACACTCTCAATATGAGAGGAATCCCATATTCCAACAGTAGAATGATAAATGGGTCGATTATTATTATATTATTAAGCCTTTTACGTTTCTAATTTAATGTGAAATCTTTGTTTGGGAAATACTATCGGAAATTATAACTACCGTCACCGCCATTTTGTCTTAATGATGGTTGCAGGAGTGTAGTGTCTCAGTGCACTAATTAACATTAATCTGCCGTGATTAAAAATAGAGGTTTGTTTTAAATTCAATAAACTGTACGATTATGCGCAATTTTTGGTTTACAGAATACGTGAAGAGGTACCATATGGTCTCATTTCGCCTACCTGTCAACCACACTAAACAATTTTTACACCTCGTTTATTGACACACAACTGTAATTTTGCCAAAAGTCAACTCTTTTATTATAATATGTTATAATTTTATCATAAAGTTTAGCATTAATACTACAGCCGGTGATGTGCGCTTTAAATTAAATTATATTTCAGGCATTTCAAATATTGTTGTTTTAATATAAATCAAGCATAAAAATGTTCTTACCTTCTGCCGACACGAAAATTAGAGCACAAACGATTATGATTTTTAACGCCATTACAGCGCTGACGACTTTTTGTTGGCAATAATTTCACACTAATGTCGTAGTTGAACCACAGCAGTCGAAATTGTACTGAAAACTTTTGCAATGTTAACTCATTTAAGTATTATTCATGTGCTGTTGTTTTAAACGCGACAAGCTGTACAAACAGTGAGACGAATGAGCGTTATGCTTCTGAGAATATTTTGAAAGGCACGTTTGAAAAATATTAAGTATTACAATGAAAATAAGTGTAATGACGAATCCGAGCGGCGGCCGAGGCGCGCACAATGTGTCTTTTGTTCACGCCCCCGCACACTCGGAACTAATGTTGAGGAAATTACTAGAAGTTCGTCGCTCGCGTCAATATTTGAACACAAACATGTATTTCTGAGATCCTCTATACATATGTAAATTACACAAGTTATTGCCATGTAATTACTAAAATCGATGATTCCAATATTCAGAAACAACGCGCAACGTAACTGTCAATATCACTGAACAACACATTTACAATCGTTGACTGTTGTCTTCACTCAGCAGGCAGTGCCGCGTGCCGCCCGAACGCGCTGTAAAACTTCCAAAAGCGTGACAACCTCGCTTGCTATCAGCCCATTGTGTTATTGTTAAAGCGCTTATCTTTATGTCTTAGTGACGTGTTGTTTTGTAGTTAACTGCCAATATCTAATTAATGTAGTCAAATATCCAGGAAATGAAGTTCATCGTTAAAGGAAATAAATAAATACCTACGAACATACATTTTATCAATCACACGGAGGTACGTCGGTGACTACGGATGCCTACATGTAAAAGGACTGAGCTGGTACTACCAGTGTCCTGCCAAACGGCTCTCGACTAGAATGGCACTCTGCGACGGGATCCACGTCCGACAGTGGAACGACAGGCTCGTTGATGACTTCCAGTGCACACTACACACTACGCTGCATTGTGTATCGGTTCAGAATTGCATCGCTCTCGGAACTTTAAACGTTTTTATAATTCAGCAATATCTTAACATCCATTGCTAGCGCGGTCCAATTGACATTTACAGAACTAAAATGACTCTTTCATCATTAGATTTTAACGTTACAATTTAAGGATGCTTCGACCCCCAGACCGCGTTCCTATTAAACGAGGACGTGTGGCGAACTTAACTTTTAATGAAAATTATACATTGTTAATTGAATAATTCTCTTGATCATAGATGTGAAGCAGCATATTCCAAGGCGGCTCGAAAAACTCTTTCTTTCTAAGCTAACATAAACGCGGAATTGCGGTTATTAATCCAGTTCCGGAAATCACCCAGAAATTCTATTTGGCTTAGATCTCCGAACTTGTCCAAGCAGGTCAATGGAACGCGGCTGAACAGCATCGATTACTAGATTAGGCGTGCGTGTGGGTCAGGAATAATAGATCGAAATATTCAAAGCCGCTAGCGTTTCTGCTACAACACAATGCGCCGTGTCATCATTTGGCGTGTTGCTATTTTAAACAGCAACCATTTTATCCTTATTCCCTTGGAGATTGTAGCAGACCCTGATATTTAAAATTCTCCTGAAACCCGAGTGAAACCAATTTTCAACTACAACTGAATATTTCACCGAACTGTCGATTGCTGTTCTAGTTGAAAGTAGAACTGCTCACTGTCCGGCTCTGTTTTTTTTTCAGAAACATTTTCTTTCCACCTATGTTAGTTTTATAAAATCACCTGTTTGAATGTGTCATATGTAATGTTACGCCACGATATAGTCATTTACAACGTTTTGTCTAAACGTTATAATAATAGATATAAAAGCAATTTTGCTTTAAAAATATCAAGTGTACGTAGACAAAAGTCTTTTGGTGTTTAGGTGCACGTGGCGCTCGCTGGCGCAGCGGTCGACGACTCCACGCCGAATTGCGAATGACTGTCAAACATTGCTTTATAGCATCTGAAACAAACCACAGGTGTGGCAGGTATGACAAATGTGGACAATTAATTAAGCGTTTTGGACTGAATTGTGGATAGTTGAAGTGTCCGGTAGACGTCGACGATACAGACGACCCAGTGGTCATGATGTTAGAAGTATTAATAGGTTTTTTTAATGAAGTTATAAAAGGTCAAGAGAGAAGTTTAGTTTTTTACTTTTTTTGACTTTTTTATGAGTCGGCGAAAACTTTTAAATCAATTTTCACGTAAGTTGTCTGAGGGAGGCTTTACGGAAATGCAATTCCATGGTTTACAATTTTAAAGGAATTTCTTTAGTTTAGGAAATTTGTAATATATATAGGCTTGTAGTATAAAATAAAAGTTTATTTTATCGTTGATGTAAGTTGGCCCCCGGGGGTATACAGGGGCCGATAGTTTACATGAGAGTTCTATCGTTGTCGTAGGCAATAAAATCTTATTACATTATTTTTTTAAAAAAGCTGAAGGTTCATTATACAATCTTTCTTGATATCAGTTTTGCTCGAGATAATTACATATTGTGTTCCTAAGGCAGTGTTCCACGCGGAGGAAGCCGAGTGCCACGGTTGGGAAACACATGAAATGGTTATTCAGGCGCGCCGCTGCTTATACTAGTCGGTCTGTACAGTCATTACATTTCTCATATATGTATTTAACATGGCAAAGCTAATCGGATTGCGGTTTCGATTCGATGAAGATTTTTTGAACCGCACGGAAACTGGACTTTTTTATGAAAGTGCAATTTTTATGAAGTCCAGTTCTACTACAGTCCGGATGTGTAGCCACTAAGAGTACGAATAAGTGACCGTCTTCAGCCATAGACAACTCTATCACCAGCACGGCACGTTGCCAGTTCGCCACTAAACTTGCCACATATCTTAAGGTTCTACATAGTTGCCCAAAAACACAGTCGTACATTTCATAAACATACTTCTCTGTTACTCTCTGTAGCGAAAAACAAGAAAATATCGGGGACCATAAATTGAATACTGAAATGTATAAGCAATCCAATTGGCGCTGTTAGCGTAGGGATATTTATGCACATCATGTAAATATAGAGATATTTATGCACATCATGTAAATACAGAAATATTTATGCACATCATGTAAATATAGAGATATTTATGCAGATGATTTGCAACCGAGCTGGCCCCGACCGTGACGCGTGGCGGGCGCGCGCGGCCCTCGGCGCCTACGCGCGAACACCCAGTGACAAGCTACCCGTGAAATGTTTACGTTATCTGCATAAACAATTATAATATTATTGTTATTTATAGTCTTTAAATTTCCACACTATTTTTGGCTTAATCGCGTTTTAAAATAAGTGGCTATTTCTACCGGTCCCTTTGTTCATGTCGTCTCCAGTTCGTGTCGTCTCCAAAACTTCTGTTTTGTCATCCTGCTGTGTTGTTATATACCGTTGAATGTAATCTTTGTCGACATTACGTTGCCTTACATATAGTGAGTCGAACAGTGTCACTTTTACTTTCCGAAGTTGCTGTCATTGCCGAAACTGTCTGCAGGATGACTCAGGATCGCACATCAGATCCTTTAACAAATATAATATTTCCGTGCTTGACCATGTAGTTATTCAATTGAATTATAACGACAATGATCAGGCTATTCTCAAAATACGGAGCTATCAGTTAAGGCTATTTTCTAAATAATGATGTCTATTTAATTTCAAATGTGTATGCTCAATATCTGAAAATACTCGTATGTTGTAGCCGAGTCTGCATCCGTTTGATTCAGTGCACTTCATCACAGCAAGACATATATACAAGCAAAAATTATTCAAGAGGGTAGACAACATGGTAGTGAGCTAAATCTAAAAATATTTTTTATGCTAGTACTAATTTAAGTAACAATAAAATTGAATACAAGTAACCAAAATATTGACTAGGTATACATATACTGAATATTATTAATATTAAACAGGTACTCAATCTTCATCTATGTAGGCCATCGTACGCTTTCGTAGCAGTGTACGTGTCGGCCGCGGCGGCGTGCTGTCTCTGCCCACGCGGTGTAACTTATATAATAATCGTCAATAAAATAATTTTCTGTAATTTCGCACCACACCACCATATTTTATATAAACATATAATGCTTCAGAAACCTAATTACACGTCGGATAGTAATATGCGTATAGTATGAACAACATAATGCGACACAGTATATTACAATAGCAGTGTAGTAATATATAAGTGTATTTAGCACACACATGAACATGAGACGGGGCCCAATGCTCGCACGCTTGCCACAATGGTCAATGTGCTTCAGACAAATGGTGAATGTCATGACAAATTGTCACCGGTCACCGTGTAGCTGTGACACTGCAATTATAGCAGGACGTTTGATTTTCATGTGACATCGCTGCCGGCGGAGACGAGCGGGACCAACTCTTCCTCTACCAGGTTCTGCTGGTAAACATCTCACTTCCTATCTCGTGACGCTCTACTCTTCGTATCGGCCTAGCAGCTACGTTCCAATTGTTTCAATCAGTACGTTCGCACCATACGAGTCAGCAATGGATGTAGACGTCAGGTTGCGTGGTCTAAAAATGGCAGCATGTAATTTTTTTGCTGATAGTTTAATGGTTTCAATTTTAGCATACTGCTCCAGATTTCTGATTCAAATACTAGCATGATCTTTGAATTTACACCACTTTGTACTTTTCAAATTAAAATATTACTTCAATGAAATTAATTAATAAATAAAATGTAACGGTGAAGAAACACATTATGAAGAAACCTGTGCATTAAAGTTCTCTATAGCACGTGATGTGGCTACACTTGGCCAGCGGGGTAGACTATGGCCGTAACCGTAAACTTCTTGGTCTGTGCTGAATACTGTGGTCAACAGAAAAATGACAGAAGGGTCGATAATGATGATTGAAATAAAAATAGCAAACAGATATGCAAGCTATCGGATGATAACAGATGCCATCGACACTTCGCAAATAGGACATTAGGTAGCCATTCCAGTCGCCGCTGCTGAACCCTCAAGGATTCTTCGTCAGCTTACAGCAACGTTCACAGTTCACACGTAGTAACAGTCATATGTACAGAAATACAAGTTGTTATGCAGGCCGTCGGTCTCCCACTACCATTGTCGATGGTGGCTCACCAACACCCTCGCGCACCACGACGCCAGACGACGAGCTTATCGTACTAAACTGTCATATGGCTTCTACGAATCACATAGTTCAAAAAATACCAAACCAATGTATGGAGTGCCAATTTGTCAGCGCGATATGCCCGACGAGAGACCCGACGAGAGGTGCAGCGCCCGCCGCCACAGAATGGATATGTACATACATATATGTACATATGTATGTGCATACGTACAGAGCGCAGGTTGCGATACTCGCCGTATGTAGGCACTATTAAAACTAATATTGACACAACATTTCGACTTCCACGTCACCATTACGAGTGTACAAACTGTAACTGTCCACTGAGATACCGCCACGTGTGTGCTGGTGTGCTTGTCACATAATGCCTTCGTCAGCGGGTAGTGTATAGAGTAAATAAACTAAAAACATACCCAGCTTGTACAAGAAGGTCGATATGTCTGTAAGGATATTACACTTTCTGCGTTCTCGACCTTACACCATAAGAGACTTAATTATCGACCCATTATAATTCCATTGTTGGAATATGGGTCTCTTGAGGTGAAAACCATGGCGCGCACCTCTTTACAAAAGTGCGTTTTAAATTTAAATATCACTTGCTAACGGT
>DWEC01003557.1:0-10507 GCA_018245735.1 Microceris miodesmiata
AGATTACGGGCATAAACCCCCTTTTGGGGGAGGCCTATGTCCAGCAGTGGACTGAGATAGGCTGATGATGATGATGAGACTGATATAGGACCAGTCGTGTATGTGTTCATTTGTTTTAATGTGGTTGAGAAAGTAGAGAATACTTTTGTATAGCGGATTGTTTTATCCATGCTCATATCTCATATCCATGGGTGGCAGGGGTCACCTACCGCCTAGGGACTGCTGCCAGCAAACTTGCCAATAGAAAGCATAAAAAATGAAGTGATTGGCGATAATACTTGTACGTAAAGTGTTTGCAAATATGTTTTTTGTTCCAAAAATTCAGTACATTCATAATGGAGGATTAACATTCCGTTTACTTATAATCTCTTTTTTATTATTTTCGGGAAATAATCAGCAATTAAAATCATGTTATATGGCTGGGCGTTCTCTGCCTACTCTGTTAGGGATACGTGAAGATATAATAGAAATAATTCAATTGATATCTCGTGTTGTGAAAGTGATTCTTTAAGGACTCATTTTTCAATCCAGTTTTTGATTTGTATAACTTCCCGTAGTGCCACGTGATAAGAGGTATCGTAAACACGGGTATCCCCAAGGGAGCCCCAGAAAAAATGGTTCGATACTGAGCTTGGTTCCAAACAGGAAAATAATACATTTTTATAGGTAGGTATAGCTTTGTGTAGAAGCGGAGCAATAAGGTTATTTATAACTAATATTTTATTGTTCTTCATTTTCAGTTTATATTAATATTCGTCGAATGTTAATGAGGAATAATTAATGATGTGAAAATTCCACTTTCGCGTTATTCATTGTTGATAACGCATTTAACCCTTCTTATATAATCGATTGTTACTTTTCAACAGTCTTACCACCTTTAGCCAACAGTCTTACCACCTATTCTATGGGACGTAAACGTAACTGGTGAAACGTGGGAATGTGCTACACTCGTTTGCCTACCCCTTCGGCTATTACACGCGTGGTATTATGTATCCAGCACTGCGACAATACGTTAGTGGGATGGAAGTGGCCTGGTAAATCAACGCACCATTTAGACCATATCATTATGAACTCCTTTTAATCTGACCACTATAAAAATTAAGTACCGTCTTGAGATGTGAAAGTTCCATTCATATTAGTTACAGGGAGGGACGGACATACGGGTATATAGTGTCAATATGTATTTTAATTCACAAAAACATGGAACGAAAGTTCTCCAGAATAGAAATTTGAACAAAAACAAAACATTTTCCTAAATAAAACTATACTAATATGCGAAAAATGAACGATAAAAGATAAGACGGTATGACGTAATGAATATAAATATATGAACACAATAATCAGTTGCAACGGTAGGTTTACGAAGTTACAATTAGCTAAAGGTTCTATGTTACAGCGCAAACCGCGATGTGGCACGCAAAGCCATGCATTCCATATATTATGTTCATGAGCATTTGAATGCTTTTTGTTTTGTTTATAAAATTAACTACAAATAGGCATACTGGCCACCTGATGACGAATGACTAAATGTACTATTATGAACACGGTATACTTATTATTATTATTATATTATGATGCCAGACCCCTTTCAGTGTAGGTAGAGATTTACGGAGTGTCAAATATACTGTCTATACTGCTAGACTAGTCGTGGTTCATCCACATTCATTACTGTACATACACGTAAGCTTTCATACACGTAAGGTTTCGGACACTTCCAACTCCCCCATCAGTCACCTATAATTATAGTCAGGATAGGTAAGATTTGGTCTACCACGGAAGTTGCGTCCATTGAGTTTCCCATATACATTTAATATATATCAACTTGTTGCATATTATATACTCCAATATCGAAACTCAGTACTTACATATTCGTCTATGTCTCAATTATATTTGCGGGCATACATTAGTATGTGTGTAAGCATATGTCTCTACAAACGCACTGTCAAAAGTTAGACAACCATATCGGTTGTGTGTTTATTCTTTCAGGGTACTTAGCTTATCCGATCAATGTGTTTGTGTTTATATGGAGTCTTGATGAACACGCTTCATTAAACCTTCCCTGTAAATGCTCCCTTGCAACACTTATATGACGATAATAAAAATGCAGTCTCCGCGATCTCACTGCAATTGGCGCGAACTCATGATGAAGGGCCTCGTACAGGTCCGAAACTAGTCGGGCCATCCCGACGTGAGTTAAGTCGCTACATGTATAATCATATGTATAAACACTCATGACACATTTTATGGTAAAATAATAAAAATGACTAGGGGCGGTCTTTTGGAATAGTTCAGTTATGGACCTATTTAATATTTGTTGTTTTGATGTAGAATTTTTTTGAAATATGATCTATTTACATTACAGTTCCGTTGGCTGGTAATGTGAAAGGCCGGCAGGGTAAACGCAGGCCTGCGGTCGGCGGGCTCGAGGCCGGAGCGCCTGTGGGCAAGAAGGGCCGCGCGAGTGACCTGAGTACATTAAAACTACCCTCGCACGGCTACCCTACTGAACACCCTTTTAATAAGGACGGTTATAGATACATTCTCGCCGAACCGGACCCCCACGCGCCTTTTAGACAGGTTTGTATGTGCATCGATTAAAAAAAAATTAGTTTATGAAAAATATGTTGGAAATTCAAAACAGTCGCTTATTTCATTTGTTTTAAGGGAACTTTACTGCTTCATTGTTCGAGCAGCTGCAAGGGAAACTACGAATCGCAAGGTCTCGGGTTCGATCTCCGGGCGATGGAGTGCATTGGATTTTCTATCTATAAATTTCTATTCTGGCTCTGAGTCTGGAATTGTGTCCGGTGTATTGCAATAGGTTCACCACCTATTCCAGTGTGGGACGTAAAAACTAAGTGGTGAAACGTGTGAATGTGCTACACTTCTCTTTACCTCTTTGGGGATTACAAACGTAATGTTACCTTTTTACGTGCTATGTTTATATAAAACTTTTCTTTAACAAAAACAAGGGGGGACTAGTGTAGTTTAAACCATCAAACAAGTCTTATGACTACAGCTTCGTCTGCTATTTTACCGTTGCTTCATAAAGTCCTGATCACTTCATAATTTAATCCATGGATGCATGTAAATTCTAATTGTGTAAGTCGATCGTGAGTAAGTAAACACTATATCTGATAATAACGTAATTATTGTAATTATACGTTTGTGGCTAAAAGTAGACAGTTTCGCAAACAATAATAAATTAGGTAGGATGATTTTATGAAGTGTCCTCAAGTGAATGACCTCAGAAAAATATTTACGGGTTGTAAATGGTCAATTATCGTGAAATGGTTAATGTTGCAGGCACATTGTTATGAGGTGAATTATGAGTAATTATATTAGTCATAGTATGTATTTTCCCTACGAATTCGAAACTTTACTCGAATGTTCTGTGGCAGGAGTTCGATGAGAGCAACGAATGGAGCGGCAAACCGATTCCCGGCTGGTTGTACCGGTCTCTGTGTCCCGGTGGCGTGCTCCTGGCGCTGCATGACCGAGCGCCGCAGCTGAAGATCGCCGAGGATAGACTTGCGGTCACCGGCGAGAAGGGTTACTGCATGGTGCGGGCGACTCACGGTCAGTCGACCTCATAGTTGGCAAGAAATTATCTGGTTCCTTGTTTTATTCTGTAACAGCTTGGCTTCCAATGAAGGATTTCTTTGTCCATAATGCTCATGCTGGGTATGTGGGCTGAGTATCGGAGAGCGCAGACTGTTATTGCTCACGTAGTTGAATATAGGTGGCCAGGGCACTTAGCCATGCGTAGGTAGGGTGGTTTATATCGGAAGGGTCATCGTAGGTGTAAGAGTGTACGTTATAAGAGTGGGGTGTGGTCAGGCGTGTCGCGCGGGTGCTGGTACTGGGAGGCGAGCGCGGAGGAGGTGCCCGAGGGCGCGGCGGCGCGGCTGGGCTGGGCGCGCCGCTACGCCAACCTGCAGGCGCCGCTCGGCTACGACAAGTTCGGCTACGCGTGGCGCTCGCGCAAGGGCACCAGGTACCCGCCTCTACCTCTCCTTACTATACCCTACCAGGACGGCATATGGCTGTAGATTCAATTTCTTTTAATTCCTCGTTACTATACTTTACTATGGCTACCCCAGAATGGAATACGGCTCTGGATTTTTTTTAATTAGCAATAGGCAGTCAATTTTTATTACTAAACTAACTTATACAATGAGCGTAATGTACATTTCTATACATATAAATTGTAGTTCTTTTTAACTGGTACACGTTGCGTTCTGCAGTTTTTTTAATTTAATTGTTTTGTGCCAGTATTCAAAAAGGCTATGGAGTGGCCGCGTCAAATCTAAAGAACTAGCATTTTATGTTTTAACCCTAATAAAATCAATAGTATAAATCACAAGAATTAAGTATTTATAAATATTATTATGCCTACTTTAACTATAACTTATTCTACATTTACAGCATATTGTAACTATGATACATTTTTCATTTAAAGATTCCACGAATCACGAGGCAAGCACTACAGCAATGGCTACGGTGAAGGCGATACACTCGGTTTTCTTATCGTTCTACCTGAGAGCGTCTCTACTAAGTATACTCCGAACACTTATAAGGACAGGGTAAGTAATTTTCTTATCTTTGGTTTCTAACAGTTGGTTAGTGGACTAACATTACGCAAGATTGTTTGAAAAAATAGAGCTGTACTGAATTTCATTACTACCAGGGTGTAGATAAGAAATGACGTGAGACACGTGGTATACTTTGTAGACGTAAGGACCGTTTAGATGATAGAATCTTCTTGTTGGTCCACGGAGGTCTGAGTATACTAAAATTTGATGTCACACGAAAACTGACGAGGTATGCGAGGCATTTGTGTAACTAAATACATTTTTCTAGCTCTTTAAATATACTTACTAAAATGTGTTATGGTGGTTTATACATGTGTATAAGTCGTAGAAGTTAACTAAGCCGTTATAACGTAAAGGCGAGGTATGGACACATGGAAGGCGAGAGCGGTATGCCGTGGTAGGCGTAGAGTCATATGGCGGGAGGAGTTAGATAGAGTTGATTCTGGGTGTTACATGTATATCTCACTTTGGTAAAGCCAAAATACGATGTCAGTCAGGGTTAAATATAGTTGCCTATTATTATTCACAAGTAATGTTATAAATGAAACTGGTAAAGTGTGGGAGTGTTCTACAGCTTTATACCTATCCCTTCGGGAATTATACGCTTAATGTGGTTTTCTTTATGTTCTAGCCACTAGTGAAGTTCAAGAGTCACCTCTACTATGAAGACAAGGATAATATCCAGGAATCTCTCAACAATCTCAAGCCCTTGCCCGGGAGTAAGATATTCTTTTTCAAAAACGGAGAATGTCAGGGCGAAGCCTTCGTGGATGTGTACCAGGGCTGTTACTACCCATCAGTCTCGCTACACAAGAACATAACTGTCAGTGTCAACTTTGGACCCAATTTCAAGTTTCCGCCCAACACAAAGTACAATTATCGACCGGTTAGTACTGGTTTTTTTATTGTTCCAAACCATTCTTGATCATTTCTTCATACATAAACTTCAAACCTATTGTTGAAATGTTTAGAAACAGGTTGGTATCTTTTATATTATGAAGGGAGCCAGGTGCTGTGGTGTGTTGTCTCACCAGACACCAGTATAATATAGGGACTACCATATAAAGAATACAACTTCAGGAGGACATATTGAGATTATAATGAAAGTGATTGTGTTTGTCGAGTTAGTTAAACCCTGGGATTCTAATCTCTATTGAATAGAAACAATTATTTTACTCTAAATAAAAAAATAAAAAACTTGTGCCTAACTGAACAATGCATATTTGCAAAGTTTTCAGAGTTTTATTGAACTTTAAATCTGGACTATTATACTATTTTTATCAATTATTGTTTGTGTAATAAATTGTGTATGCATTTTGATTTACATAACACATCTTTATAAGTAATGATCAATGTATTCAGAGTTTAAGTTGCATCATCATCAGCCTCTACACATCCACTGATGGACCATAGGTCACGTTCATTTTGTATTATTTCGTTTCACCTATCATTATTTAAAATTCAGAACTGATGACAACTATCAATTTTTCCAGATGTCAGAGAAAGCCGAGGAGGCGATATGTGAACAAACCATGGCAGATCTGCTCTATCTGACAGAGAATGAAGGCAAGCTGCGGCTGGACAACTTCAATCTCTGATAGTAAACCTAGTCCAGGTGTGGACTGTGATGTTAGTGTGTATGTGACATTGAGTGACTTCATGTGAATGCTGAAATGTATTATATCTCTATGGTGTATGTGTACTGAAAACATGTGGATATAATTGGTTGTCATAGCTTTGACAACTGATCAACAAACAATCTACATGTTTTGCAATGAAAATTTTTGGAATATTGTCATATATAAATGGATCTTTAATAATAGTATTAATAGCATATATTGCGTAAGTATGAAGCTGCTTCCTTTTAGTGGACAATCAAATATATTTTAATGAATATTTAGTTTATTTATGTATACTGGTAAGTTGTAATTGAATGTTGTACTAAAAAGGGAAAATGTTGATATTCAAGATGGATTCCCTGTGTTTTTATAATATACTAGCTGTACCCGGCGCGCGTTGCTACGCCAACAACTGAAATAAATTAATATCATATTCGTTTCCCCTGTGTAAAAATACATGGTCATACTGATTTTCATGACAATCGGTTGAACGGGGCAGGAGTTGCTACTCTGCAGCTCCACCAGGTGGCGAGTGGCATCAATGAGCATATTATACAAACTTTCTCATTGGAAAAATACATATATATATATACCAATTTTCGTAATAATCGGCACAGTAGTTTTTGAGTTCATCGATAACATACAGACAAACATTCATTTTTGTATATAAGAAGATGGATTACCTATATTTAGAGCCATCACTGGCAGCTACGTATTTTATTACGAAAGGATTGTCTATGGAGCGTAGTGGTGTTTTAGATACCTCCGAATACCTTTCTGATATTTCTCTCCCGCCCCTTTTTATTATTTCACTACATGAACATGGGTCTCCTTTCAGAAGGAAGGGGGTTAAGGCGTAGTCTGTTACGCTGGTCAAGTTGGGCTTGGCAAACCTCACACGCTTTAGTATTATTTTTTAACTCTAATCTGTGCAGGTTCCATCAAGTTGTTTTACTTCACCGTTACAGCAAGTGGTACATAATCATAAAATGCACATTTTTGCAAAGAGCTGCGCCCCATGGATTTGAATCCAGGAGCCCCCGGAGTCAGAGGCTGAATTCAAGTACTTGGTTAACATTTTATTATCACTGCTATTTTTAAAATATAGTGATGGATGCTAATGAGCCTTGATCTCTTAGTTTTTAAAATTAAACTCTTTCATCATAATCTTTAATTTAATACATAACGCTCAAATATTAGATACATTAACATTGCTATAACATAAAACATTCACAAATAACGAACAACTAACTTAAATTGGTTTATTTATATTAAAAGTCAGAAAGGCACTAAAAGATTGTAAAATATACATAGCGCTTTACAATCAGTAGAGTTCATAAATATAAGTGAGAATTTATAATGCGAATACTTAAGAATAATAATAAACTTGTAGTAGAGTGATCCCAATAATAAGTCTCGTTACGGAATTTTAATCAATGCCAATCACTGGTCTATGTCAATTAATTGTCTTTGTCAACTAATAGTCAATGTCAGTTAATAAAATCAGGAAACAGAAGATAACATGGAACAGATATATATCGATACGATACTCTATCAAGAGGTATAGCTGCTGTTCTGAGCAATACTATGTCATAGAAATATTTGTCATCTAGTCTTCGGAGTTCTAATGAGGATCTGGTCGAACTTTTTCATCTGCCGCGCAGCTAGTTCCACGTCCACATCAGTCAAGAAATAAGCTTCAAAGTTGCTGAGTGACCGCAGCATAATGTAGAGTCGCTCTGCATATTTTCTGTAATGAAGAAAGTTTTTTTACCAACACGAAAAATTCTATTATATGTATCTTTGACAAAACTTATAAATTTGTCTAAATTGCTGATTAATGATTTATGATTATGATGGACAGCAGCGCAGGTGTTGCGAAAAACTGTGCTCTGTGAGGGGGCTATGGGCAAGCAGTCTCGTTTTTAGGAGAAGCCTATAGTTAATACTCGACTATGATATTATTAGTGAAATATCTCTTCATACCTAGTTTCAATATTCTTGTCATCTAATAGCGCCGCGAGCGACCGGAGGACGTGCCGGCGGGCGGTGGCGGCGGAGGGCGGGCGGGCGCGTAGCAGCAGTCGCCCGCCTTCGCCCAAAGCGCAACACACCACCAAGAGTCTAGCTGCAGCGCACCGAACGAGAGCGCTCTTGTGTCTACAGGAAAATGTTTTTGGGTACTCAGGGGATCTCAAAATTACTGATATCCTACAAACTATTAATGATTTGTATATTGGTCTTCATACTTGGCAGTGTACGCAGTTGGATCGCCATCGTGCAAAGGATTTACCTATAGATATATTACAATATGATTATGATGTATCAGTTCGTGTTCGTGTAGTTTTGTTAATGTCAGGTCGAAATTACGGTCTCAATTTTGGATAGTTTCAGCCAAAAATTCTGGTTTCGCCAATAGTTAATAACCTTTAAACAGGAACAAGTTTCCGGTAAATTAAATGTAACAAAAAAGTATCTAAAAATGAAACTATTACTACATAAAATTGCAAAAAAGCAAGTTATCGTCAATGTAACGGCGTTAGTTTTTCATTCTAAGCTGTAAATAATAAAAGACAACAGTGGATTGTTAGTAACTGCAGTGGATAATTACAACATGAACAAAATTGAGCTTGCAGCTACGTATTTGATTAATCAAGTGCAAAAGGCAGTGATTACGACGAATATTATTATATACAATTGAAAATAAAAATAGCCGATAAAGATAACCTTGTAAATATTGACATGGTGGCATATTTATTCACTTATCTTGAGAGCTCATTCACTGCGAAATGTAATGCCACGTAAATTATGTAAAACTGTACAGCATTTACTTATTTGTGCAGAACGGTTCAGGCTATGCACCTATGTCAATAACTGGAACGTCATAATATTACGTCTGCATTTCCGTGAAATGGGTAGGCAGAGGAGTGTAGCTCTCCCACTTTTCACTTGTTATGTTGTATACCTCCCCTGGAATTAAGAGTGAGCCTATTGCCATACTCCGGGCATAAGATAATATATATGTACATATAACATTTAATAACCAAATAGGTCCAGTAGTGACTGATGGGGGAGTCAAAAATTTTCGACACCGGCTCCCGTGTATGAAGAGAATGTTGAGCGCAGAAAGAGTTCAACAAGTGTGTGAGGATAGAGATATTTGGCACTCGATGATCTCTGCATACCTTATGAGGAATTTGGCGTAAAGGTATAACAATAAAGACTAGAAACAATGAAATATACCTGGGAGATTTTCTTTTCTTTTCCTTTTTACCCTTTTATCTTTCCACTGTTGGAATATGAGTCTCCTCTCATAATGTGTCCGGATCAAGGCAAAAGTCTGCCACGAGGGCGGGTTGGCAGACCTGACACACCTTGGACTTGGGATATGATAAGGATTAATTACCCAACACCGTGAACGCACAGCGCGGTGACAGCGTGGCTCAACTCCGCGTTGCTAACGATCTCGTCCAGCGCCACGTTAGCGGCGCGCCTTACTGGTCGGCTCAGGCTGCCCGTTTTCGTCAGCAGTGTGGTTATGGCTTCGTAAAAATCCTGTACATTTTTAAACGACTATAATTTCTAGTGGTATAAGCATTAACAAGATGTACCATCACATTTTTATTTGAAATTAATTTGGAATTTATTTAAACACGAATCTTTATATTTCTCTGTATTTCTCTTTGAGTTTAACAGTTCTACGCAAACATAATGCTTGTTATACCCATTAGCAAAAGCATTATTATCATCTCGATGTTCAATTCTTCGTATACAAGGGCTGCTGAGTAGGGCTCAGCGGCGTGTTATGAATAAAATTATAGTTTTCGTGTTATTGTTCGATAAACGAACCAGTGTGTTAAAAATGCTCTTACTGATCATTAATAGAAGATTAAGGACCATTTAAATACATCGAAAATCTTGCTTTAGACTATATACATATGTTTGCGTTTATACCGGTTTTTTGGTGTAGTTAGTATTTTTCAATATTTCAGCAATAGTGTTGCAGGCTAGACGTGCCACTTGCGTACGAGGTGAATCCACGTGGATGGTGACCTGATAATCAGAATGTAACTACGTTTAAAAATTCAATTGAGATCAAACCTGACGTATTAATAATTTATTGTGAACAAGCAGGGCCTCATTTTCCCAAAAGAAAGATGACCGTAGACGTTACTTTCATAGCAGGTGGCATTATTTAACAGATTTATAGAATGTTGATCAATATTCATTCATAACATGTACATATCATTCATCATCATCATCAGCCTATTCTCGTCCACTGCTGGACATAGG